>CAUYSK010035127.1:0-22791 GCA_963575035.1 Avahi laniger | reverse complement strand
TTGGGAGACTTAGGCAGGAGGATCACTGGAGCCCAGGAGTTTGAGGTTGAGGCTGCAGCGAGCTGTGATGATGCCACTGCACTCCAGCCTCAGTGACAGAGGGAGACGTTGTCTCAAAAAGTAAACAAATAAAATAAATAGAAAGGGGGACCCAGGGAGGGCTGGGTAGGATGAGGAGAGGGTCTCAGGGGGGCCTAGGAAGGTCAGTGAAGGCTCCCAGGGTCCAGATGAGGTCAGGTAAGGCATTCAGGGGAGCCCGGGTGGGCTGAGAGGACGGATTCCTGGACCCAGATGAATTTAAGAGACGGCAAATGATGGTTCTTGGGGACCCAAGAGAGATCGGAGAAGGCCCCGGGGGTGATGGGGTGAGGTGGAAGGTCCTGGAAGTCCCAGGAGGGTTTCAGAGGGCCTTGGGTGGGGGTGGATCAGTCAGGTCAAGAGAGAGACTTGGAGGGCCCAGGAAGGTCAGATGAAAGATTCCAGGGAGCCTGGGGGACAGGCTCAGGAAGGGGTCCCCGGGGCCAGGTAAGCTTAGGCATGGGGCCCTGGGACCCCTAGGTGGCTCCGACGGAGTCTGGAGAAGGTCCCGGGTTGTCTGGGTGGGATAAAGGGAGGAATTCCAGGAAACCAAGTGAGATCAGGGGAGGGTCCTTGGAAGCCCAGGGAAGTCAGGCAGGGTCGGGAGGGGACCCAGGGTGGCCAGGGGAGGGACTCCGAGGGCCCCAAAGGGGCTCAGGGGAGGAGACCCGGGTGAGGCCCAGGTGAGCTCAGACAGGGCCGACTGAGGACTCAGGCCCCACCCTGCCCAAACAGCCAGTCCCTGCCGCACCTGCTGCCCGCTAGGAAGGCGGGGAAGTAGCAACGGGGCATCCATATGCTGTAGCAGCTGCCCAGGAGCCAGAGGATGGCGAGCTCGTCCAGCAGCTGCCCCAGGAAGCTGAGCGTCATGTGGAAGTACATGGAGAACAGTCCTGCGGGGCCAGAGGCAAGGGCGGGCAGTCAGGGGGCTCGTCCCTCCCCACCCCACCGTCCCCCCGTCACAGCCCCGCGTCTGCCTACCTACGAGCATGAAGAGCCCCGAGATGCCATAGATATAGCGGGAACGCTTCTGCGCGTAGGGATGCATCAGGAACATCATGAGTGGCCCGAAGATTAAGAAGGTCACGTTGCTGAACTGGAGGGGAAAGAGACACGGGGAGGGGGTTTGTCAGACAGGAGAGGCCAGGGAGGGAGGGCTGCCCACTCTGTCCAAAACCTCAGTCATTCGCCAATCGGTGCCTGGCCGCATTTCAGGCAACTGGGAGTCATTCGCCTGTCAACCTTTCAGTTGATCTTCACTGTCAATTGGTCATCCATGGATCAGTTACTTGGCCGGGCGCAGTGGCTCATGCCTGTAATCTCAGCACTCTGGGAGGCCGAGAAGGGAGGATCGCTTGCAGTCAGGAGTTTGAGACCGGGCTGGGCAACATAGTGAGACACTATCTCTACCAAAAATAGTAAAATTAGCCAGGCGTGGTGGTGTGCACCGGCAGTCCCAGCTACTTGGGAGGCTGAGACAGGAGGATCACTTGAGCCCAGGAGTTTGAGGCTGCTGTGAGCCATGATGACGCCACTGCACTCTAGCGGGGGCAACAGAAAAGAAAAGAAAGAAAAAAAAGCAGCATGGCTGTTACTTTCTCATATTTTGACCACACAACTTTCTGGTTCTCGTTTGCCAGTGAGGAAATTGAGTTTCAGAGAGGTGAAGTGACTTCTCTGAGGTTGCACAGCTCTGTGGGACTCTGAAGCTTGCTTTCAACCCCTGCCTTGAAAGCTGGGAGGACCAGACGGGTGGCAATGATGAAGACAGGGTTCCCCGGCTGCCCGGCTGCGTGACTCACGCCTCCGGGTCTCTCTGTCCTGCATCAGTAACAGGGGAGGGGACCGTCAGCGCTGCCTTGCAGGCCGTTGAGGGGCACGCACGAGGCCAGGCCTCCCAGACGTGCGTTGCCGGGGACGTGGTATGGGCTGGATGATCAGCAAAGACTGTTGCCATTGTCGCTATTGTCGAGGGAGATACTAACAGACCTGCCATCGGTGTAGCCATTCCAAGCTCGGAGCCCAGCAGAACTGGGACAGAAGTCACCAACAAGGTCCCTAGTGTCAGAGGCAGGAAAGGGCAGTGGGTGGAGACGGTGACTAACTGGCGGCTCCAGCTCCCGAGTCTCTGATGTTATCACACTGTCCCGACGCCAGTCTCTCTCCCTGCCCTTCTGGGCTGGGCTTCCACGTTCCCGGCTTCTTGCCCCACCTGGGAGGCGGGAGAGACACCCATCTGGGATCCTGCCCAGAGCCGGCCCAGCCCCGAAGTCTAAACTTACATGAGCTGGTCTCCCTGGGTCCCGGCCCCACCTGGTGACTTCACCTCCCTTCATTCATTCACTTGCTCATTCATTTATTCAACAACCATCCCTTGAGTCCCTACTCCTCTGTGCTCAAGGGCCAATCCTGTTCCTGAAAACAAAGCCCCTGCTTTCTTGGGATGTGTCCAATCAGGATCTCGGGGGACAAGATGCTCCCCATTTTCCTCCTCTGACCTTCCAGGCGGGTAGTGTTGCCTGTTTTCTCCGCTGCTATCGAAAACCTCCCCCGACTCCCCCACCCATGTCTAGGACAGTGCCTAGCACACAGTAGGTGCTCAATAAGTTGTAGTGAATCATGTGTGCACGGAATGCACCTAAATAATATACACAGGTGCCCGGCACTCGTGCTGTAGTGGTTGTATATTATGGGATTGCAATTACTCTAGAATTGTTTGTTGTTTTATCAGCAGCGTCCAGCAGAATGAGCAGCCCGGAGACGGGACTGAATGAACACCTCAGCGCAGGAGGAAGGGAAGAAAGTGGGCTGAATTGGCGCCTCACCTCAGCCTTGGGAAAAGGCAGTGGGGGGCCCCCTTTCTCATTCA
This sequence comes from Avahi laniger, assembly GCA_963575035.1. NCBI lineage: Eukaryota > Metazoa > Chordata > Mammalia > Primates > Indriidae > Avahi > Avahi laniger. Next base: position 19,844 of record CAUYSK010035127.1, on the reverse strand, counting down.
CCCCAAGCTGACATCTTAGCCCCCCCCCCCACCGAGCTCCCACAAACAACCTCTCTCTCCACACGCTGTTTCATTTCAGGATTCCAACCATTCATTTCTTGTCTGTCTGTCTGTCTGTCTTTGCCCTCCACCACGGGACTGGACCCCTCTGAGACAGGAGACACCTCCGTTTGATCCCGGACTGTGTCCCTAACACCTCTCACTTGGGGTGACCTATACGCACCCTAGAAAAATATGTTGGGTCCGTTGAGTCAATAAACATCTCCAAACACCACCTGGCCCTTTCTCCTCATTTCCAAAGCTCGAACTCCCACCACCCACGCCTGGCTTTCGTCACTGGTTAAACCCCTCCCCCCACACCTGCATCCATTCAACATGCGCACATTCATGCTGGTGCCAGGTGGGGGACGCGGTGCGCACACCAGACACGACACAAAATTCAGTCGCATGAATTGAGATAAACATGATCAATTGTTAATCAGTAATCAAGTGGCCTCGTAGTGCCATGGTTAAGTGAGAGACGCTGGGACCAGCCTCTTTGGGCATTTGCAACTTTCACGCACTTGTATTTTGCATGCTGTGTGACCCCGGGAAAGAAACTTACCCTCTCTGAGCCTCGATTTCCTCCATCTGTAAAATGGGACGCATGAGAGTACCTACTTCATGGGATTTTTACAAAGATTACAGTAAGCGCTATTTGTTCAATAACATGAATAAATGTCAGATAAAATTAATGTCATTTTCACATCTCTCTATCATTAGGTTTACTTCTAATAATAATGGCTCCAATGTATTCGATGCTTAGGATGTACCAGGAGCTGTGGGTTTTTTAAAAATATGTATATTTCTATTTTTAAAAAATTGAGATATACGCGGGGTGCAGTGGCTCACGCCTGTAATCCTAGCTCTCTGGGAGGCCGAGGTGGGCAGATTGTTCGAGCTCAGGAGTTCGAGGCCAGCCTAAGCAAGAGCAAGACCCTGTCTCTACCAAAAATAGAAAGAAATTAATTGGACAGTTAAAAATATATAGAAAAAATTAGCCGGGCATGGTGGCACACGCCTGTAGTCCCAGCTACTCGGGAGGCTGAAGCAAGAGGATCGCTTGAGCTCAGAAGTCTGAGGTTGCTGTGAGCTAGGCTGACGCCACGGCACTCACTCTAGCCAGGGCAACAGAGTGAGACTCTGTCTCAAAAAAAAAAAAAAAAATTGAGACATAAATCACCTACTATAAAAGTCACTCTTTTTAAAATGGAACAATTCAATAGTTTTCGGTATACTCATAAGGCATGGAATCATCACTGCCATCTAATTCCAGAACATTTTCATCACCCGAAAAAGAAATCTTGTCCCCATGGGCAGTCATCCTCAATCCTTCATCCTCTCCTGGACCCTGTAACCACGAATCCACTTTCTGTCTCTGTGAATTTGCCTTTTCTGGGCATTTCCTACAAATGGAAATATACAATGTGTGGTCCTTTGTGATTCGGCGGGCTTGGTGTTTTCAGGGTTTGTTTATGCTGTAGCCTGTGTCCAAATTTCCTTCTTTTTCCTGGCTGAATAATATTTCATTGCACGGACAGAGCTCACCGTGTTTATCCACTCCTCTGTCGGACATCTGGCATGTTTAGTAGCTATTTTAACCCCTTCCTGGTGCTAGGAGTTAGGGCCTCATAGTTGCCCTCTTTTCGGATAGGTGCTCAGTAAATATTAGCTGAAGAAAAGGATGAGTGAATGAGATTTTCTTCCTGAGCACATACTACCACCACCTGCCAGCCCATAGCCTTGACTTTGGTTTCATGTCTGTCTTCCTATCCCCAGAAGATCAGCCCCCACCAGGGCAAGGGGCTTTGCCTGTTTTGGTCACCGCTGTGTCCCCAGAGCCTAGAACAGCACCAGATGCATACCAGATGCTCCGTCAGTTCTCGTTGAACGAAGAAGAAATTGTTCTCCATCGACTCAGATGGGAGCCCCTCTGTGAGCCCCAGGAGGCCAGCAGGATGCAGATCGCTGACACCCACTTTTTTCCAAAGGAGAAAAGAAGTCAAGCGGGACCTATTGGGTCTGGGCCCCGAGATGTGTCATGGGCTGGATCACCGGATTTGTGCATGTAATTATTCGACTCATGGTGTCTGTCTCTCCCTGAGGACAGGGACTGTGTCCACCTTGCTCTCTGCAGGGCCTGGCACACCGGAGGTGCCTGGTCATTCCTTGCTTTGGCTGTGGATATTGATGAGGATGGAGGATATTGACGAGGATGAGGGAGGTGTGATTGGATCTCAAGTTGCATGTAGCCAGGGGCTCAGAGAGGGGCCGGTCTCCTGCTAGGTCACACAGCATTTGGGGAACAGCCAGGGCTGGAACCACACTGTACCAGCCAGCAGCAAGGCAGCTCAGAAGATCAGCCTCTCTGATCTCATCCCTTCTTTAGCGCCCCCAGACACCTCCTACTCCTTCCCGCCCCTGTGCCTTTGCCTATGCAGTTCCCTGTGCCAGGAATGCCATTCCTTTGTTCTGTTCCTGAGTGTCTGAGAGGGAGTTTTCTGCAGAAGATGACACACAGAGTCTCTGAAGCGTGGCAGGACCCTCGGCGGAGGAAATTCAGGATCGCAGCACACAGCAGGTGCTCTGGGAGCTGAGGAGCATTGAAACTTCCCCCCGTACCACTTGAAACTCTCCTAAGTTGTCAGAGACCCAGAAGGAGGCCACTCCTGGAGGCTACCAGGCCAATGTCAACTGCAGCAGCCCACACCTTGCCCTCTGCCCCTGCCCTGCTCGAGCCAGAGCCTCCCACACCCCTGACTTCTGTTCCTACTAGATGACCCTTCCCTGCTCTCCCGGCCCATGCGCAGTGTCGTCGATGTTGCCTCCCCATCAGCAAGCAGAGGCCTCACACCCCGCCCTGTGGCACCTCCCACTGCCCCCTCTTTGGCATCTTTTTCCTCCATCTGCCTCAAGCTAACCACACGGCTGGAGGAATCAGTTTCTAATTTTAAACCTTCCACTGCCTGGGAGCACTGAGCCACTCTGGGACCCCAGGATCACCCACCCGGCACGGGTAGATTTACAGAAAATTTTGCTTGAATGAATGAGCGAGTGCATCAATGGACACAGGATAAATTTCAAACACTCCAACCCAGCATGCAAAACATGTTTGTCTTCATTTCTTCCCACCTTCTAGCCACAGGAACAAACTTTCCCCTGTTCCCAATCTGACCAGCTTCTCTTTTCCTTCCAGGACTGAGTACATCTTTTTTCCCTCCTCTGTTCTCCTTTCCTGAACTCCTACCCAACTTGACGAACTCCTATTCATCCTTCAAAACCCAATTCCTAGGTGCCCTTTTCCCCCCAACACCTGGACTGAATCCTTTGGTATTTTCTTCTTCTGCAACCCTGACCCTGCTTCCTCAACCCCAAACTCAGCTCCTTGAAAACAGAGCAGCAAAAAAGCAAAAGATTCCTCTTCAGAGAAGTATTTTCCAGCTGAATGAAGTAATGACTCATCAGTGGATAATGATGAAGTCAATGTGAACAGATTTTTTTTTTTGAGACAGAGTCTTGCTCTGTCGCCTGGGCTAGAGTGCTGTGGCATCAGCCCAGCTCACAGCAACCTCAAACTCCTGGGCTCAAGGGATCCTCCCACCTCAGCCTCCCGAGTAGCTGGGATTATGGGTGTGTGCTACCACGCCCAGCTAATTTTTTTTATTTTTAGTTGCCCAGCTAATTTTTTCTTTCTTTTTTTTTTCAGTAGAGACAGGGTCTCGCTCTTGCTCAGGCTGGTCTCAAACTCCTGGCCTCAAGCGATCCTCCTGCCTGGGCCTCCCAGAGTTCTAGGATTAAAGGCATGAGCCACAGTGCCTGGGCAATGTAAACAGATTTTTATAATTTTTTCTGCTACATATTTTGCCTAGATCAGAAGCATGCTTTTAAATAGCTGCCTAGTATTTCCCCAGAATGTATTCTGCCCTCCATACCTCGGTGGCAATGTTACGACTTCCGTGTTTTTTCTCATTTATTTGCTGCAATTACAAAATGATTCAGGGATGACTGTGTATATAAATCTTGCTTTCTATGGGGATTATGTCTCTGGTAAAAATTCCTAGAGCTGCAATGACTAAGGCGGGAAGGGGAGGGTCATTTGTAAATCCATCTCCCAACATAAATTGTCAAATTGCCCATGGGAAGCTGCAATAGATGAGTGTGCCCACGTTCACTAGAAATAAACTCATTTGTAATCCTTGAAATGAGAGGCAAAAAAAATAAAAATAAAAAAAGCCCCAAACGTACTGCTTTCTATTCGGCTATTGTTGTATATGCGAGTCTGTCAGAAGTTGGCAAAAGTTTTACTGGCATGAAGCTGTGCCCATTTATTTATATATTATCTACGGCTACTCCCCAGCTATAATGGCAGAGTTGAGTATTTGCAAACAGAGTCTGCAGAGCCCATAAAGCCAAAAATATTTACCAGCTAGCCCTGTAGAGAAAAAGATTACCACCCACCTTTTTGAACTATATGATTTATTAGCTACGGTGACAGGTTTGGGCTACTCACAAGTTTTGCAGGAGAAAGTTTTAGGGAAACTCTTTCTTTTTCTTTTTCTTTTTTCCTTTGAACAGCCCTACACTAGAGACTGAAGGGAACCCTGTCTAATATAATCCTGATGTTACTCTTCATCCTGTAACCTGCTTCGCGAGAGCACTTGGGGTGGAATAGAAGAGAAAATACCCAAGGGTGTTTGCACCAGGGAAAGTTAAGTCTTGTGTGACACTTTTCTTTGTCCTTGATAAATATCTGGAAATGCAAGGCCAAGGTGATGACGATGTGAAATCTCCTTCCTCGTAAGTGTCACAACCATGACAGAGCTGGAGACCGGCGGCCTCGTGGAGCAGCTATAGGTTGCTCAATTTACATCATTTTGACACACGGTGAAAGGAGGACACAGCGGAGGAGGATTTCGCATGCAATGAGAACACACAGCTATACCCGGGCCCGGCCCACACCTGAGTCAGCCCTCTCTTGGCGCCTTCCGTGGGGGCCCCCACCTGGGGATGGGCTGAACAGAGAACATTCTGGACCACAGGGGCTGCTGAGGGATCCAGAGACAACAGTTCTGACATCCCTGCCGCTCTCCCCAGCCTCTGGGGAATGAGCACACTCAGCTCCCTCCCATTTTACAGGTGGAACTACTGAGGGCCAGAAATCGTATCTCCGGTCAAGGAAGAACAAGAACCAGGGAGAGGTTCCACGAGGAACCCTGAGTCTCACACTTCCACCTCCCAGCCCTGGGAAGCCACAACGTCAAAGATAACAGGGTCAGAGCCCCCCCCGGGGAATGTTGGGACTGAGCCTCCCGGCCACCTCCCCAAAACATCTGCCGGACTCACCAAGTCTCAATCCTGACTCCACCTACCAGGGCGACCCTGGTGTATCTTTCAAACTCCCTGAACGCCTGTTTCCTCGCCTGGAATATGGGGTGAAGTCTACATCGTATACATCGCGTCTAACTCCCAATGCCATTGTGAAAATCGAACGAGAGGTTTCACGTAAAACGGTTAGCACAATTCCCGGCACACAGCAAGTACGCGGTAAAGGCCAATGTTCCCACGATGGATCTGCTCACCGTCTGCTGAGCGTGAACGGTGCCCAGGTCACAGAGCTAAGCGCTCGGTGCAGATGACCCACCGTCGCAGGAGCTCCTGGAAGGCAAACCCTGCTTCCTTCGCTGCCGTGTCCCCTGCATGGGGATAGCACAGCTGCACACATATCTTTGGCCACCTGTGTCTTTTAAGCTTTGGTTAAATGCCATTGTCATTTTTGCATCCAAGATTTCTGAGCACTTCTAATGTAGTGCTTTAGCAGGGGTTAGGGGAAGGGTGACCAACCCTCCCGGCACGCCCAGAACCGAGGGGTTTCCAGGGAGGTGGATCTTTAAGTACAGAAGCTGAGATAGGCCCAGGCAAACGGGGACAGGTTGGTGACCCTGGGCTGAGGGAGTAGCCGAGAAGAACAGGACAGATACAGTCACCTCTCCTGGGAAGCTTTGCTTAATTGGACCCACCCTTCTGGTTCAGGGGCTTCCTCTGTCCCCCACTTGCTGGCAGCTGCCTGTGCGTCCTGCCATTACAGCGTCGCCATCCTGGGTTGCAAATGCCTGCAGTCACTCAGGGAGGCCAGGGACCAGTTCTCTGCCCAGCCACCTGGGCCGTTTCCTAAACCTACCGCAGAGCCGGCGCCAAGGGAAGACGAGTGAATGAATGACAGCCGGCATCCCTTGGCTGACAGCTCAGAAAACCCAGGCTCAGACAGGCGAACCGCTCCAGCGAGATTCCCCAGCGAGGATGTGGAGGAACTGGGTTCGAACCCGCATCTGTCCGGCGACACTCCTCCACCCCAGCCACCTGCGCTCCGGCCCTCACCGTGTTGTAGAACTCGGCCACCACCTCTGAGTACTGGAAGTTGCTCTCGCACCAGTCTATCTCGGAGCTCTGGTAGGCAAAGATACTGGGCATCTTGACTCAGTGTTGGCCACCCGCTGGCTGTGCCTGGCACTGGGTAGTGGCCCACTGGCAGCGAGGGAGGATAGGAGAGCCAGGCCCAGGGAAGGCGGGGAGAGGACAGCTCTGGGCCCCGCGGCAGGCTGAGACGAAAAACCTGCTAGGCTGCTCCCCGGTTGCACCAGGGCAGCCTGGCTGTGCGGTGGCAGTGGCCCTGGGCGCGCGCTGTGGGGTGGGGGCGGGCAGGGAGGCCTCCCATCCTGGCTCACTAGTTGTCAGGGGGCGGGAACAGTTGTTAGAACAGTAATAAAAAATAACAATAATAACAGAATCCACTGAGATGAGCTCTATCATTGTCCCCATTTTACAGACAAGCAAACTAAGGCACAGAAAGCGAAGTCACCTGCAGAGGGCACACAGGAAGTAACTGCTGCAGCCTGGCTTTGGACTCCAAGCTCTTAACCACTAGGTTTTACCATCTCGGCACCACCCAAAGCCCCATGTCAGGAGCAGCACAGCCGGATGCCCGCCCCAAGGGGCCCAGCTCAGCTCCCTTGGAGTCGTTGGCCATGTGACCCTGCCCATTTGTTTCCCCTTTGAGGGCCTCAGTCTTCCCATCTGTACTATGGAAAGCTGGGCTGGACTGAAGCCATTTCTCTTGGGTGGTTGAGATCTCATATGCTTAGAATAGCCCATCTTCCACCAGCAGCCACCTTCGAAGCCACTATGATGAGCCCAGGTGCGGTGGTGGCTCACACCTGCAATCTCAGCTCTTTGGGAGGCTGAAGGCAGGAGGATCGCTTGAGGCCAGGAGTTCAAGACCAGCCTGGGCAGCATAGTGAGACCCCATCTCTAACCAAAAACAAAAAGTTGTTTTTTTTAAATTAGCCAGGTGTGGTGGCACCCACCTGTAGTCCCAGCTACTGAGGTAGGAGGATCACTTGAGCCCAGGTGTTCGAAGCTGCAGTGAGCTATGATCTCACCATCGTACTCCAGCCTAGGCAACAGAGCAAGAATGTGTCACAAAAAAAGAAAAAAGAGAAAAAAAGAGAAGAAAAGAAAAAGAAAAAGGAAACATTGTAACCCTACTATGAATGGAAAGTAAATGCAACCTGCCACGAAGACACACTTATTTAAAAATAAATACAAAAAAATACAATGTAAACCAATAATACCGCTACTTTTCATCTGGATACTGTTGCTTGTTGAAGGACTTCTTTTGGTCAAACAAAAGGAGTGTTAAGAGGCATAAAACATAGTAGCACAGACTGAACCTGCTCCTCTAACTATTGAGAATTGAAAAAAAAGGCATTATTGGCCACACAGCTCGGGGATTTCGAATGGGGGTCCACGTATCACCAACGTTTATTTTCCTCGGGAAACACTGTGGCGGCTCATTAAGTCTTTACAACAGCTCTGAGAGGGTGGGACTATTATAATTTCTATTTTACAGGGGAGGAAACTGAGGCTCAGACAGGTGACCTGGCTCACTGCCCAGGACCCTTTTCCAATGATATGACCTATAATAAATTCCTTCACTTCTTTGGGCTTCTTTTTTGGTTTCCTTGCTAGTAACCTGGAGATAAAAACAGTTCCTCTCTCTTAGGGAGGTCAAAAACATTAAATAAGATCATACTGGCTGGGCGCGGTGGCTCACGCCTGTAATCCTAGCACTCTGGGAGGCCGAGGCAGGAGGATGGCTCAAGGTCAGGAGTTCAAGACCAGCCTGAGCAAGAGCGAGACCCCATCTCTACTAAAAATAGAAAGAAATTAATCAGACAACTAAAAATATATAGAAAAAATTAGCCGGGCATGGTGGCGTGTGCCTGTAGTCTCAGCTACTCGGGAGGCTGAGGCAGGAGGATCGCTTGAGCCCAGGAGTTTGAGGTTGCTGTGAGCTAGGCTGACGCCATAGCACTCTAGCCTGGGCAAAAGAGTGAGACTCCGTCTCAAAGAAAAAAAAAAAAAAGATCATACTGAATGCTGAGCACTTAGAAAAGAGCCTAGCATTGGTAAGCCATTAGTAAAAGCATGCCATTATTATTATTATTATTATTCCCACAAGGTTGCCTTAAAGTTCAAGGTCAGCTCTAATAAGAAAAGCCATTGCCATTTATTGAAAGTCTACTCTGGGCCACGCAGCAAGCTAAGCCCTTGATGTGCTCTATTTCTGTGTGCCTCTGTAACAGTTGGACCGATCCTCCTCCTCTGCATAGTACAAGTGAGCAAACCAAGGATCAGAGAGGGGAATTCACTTGTCCAAGGTCACACAGCTTAGAAAGTGGAGGAACTTAGAATTCAAACCCAGGCCAACCTGACTCAGAGCTTTTCACAGTCCTTAGGTGCTTGGAAGACAGGACTGGGCATCCCAGACCCAGAATTCCATACTACAGGTTTCTTTTGTCATAAAGACTTTGGGTTTTTTTTCATTTTTAGAGAGATGCGGCGATGAATAAAAAGAGGCTAATGCCATTGCTGCTGATGATTAGAACAATGATGTTCTCATTGACAAGGTGTCAAATGTTAGTCCCAGCTAGTCGGGAGGCTGAGGCAGGAGGATCGCTTGAGCCCAGGAGTTTGAGGTTGCTGTGAGCTAGGCTGACATCACGGCACTCTAGCCCGGGCAACAGAGTGAGACTCTGTCTCCAAAAAACGAAAATAAAAAAAACCCTATCAGGAGGCATTGTTGGAGCCTGTGAACTGCTTCAGCCTCAGCCAGGTCCCCAAGCCACCTCAAAGTCTCAAGAAATTCATCACATCGTCTTCTAACATGGGTTCCCCCCATAACTGACTTAGAGTCGCACTGCCAGATAAAATACAGGAGGTGCATTTAAATTTGAATTTCAGAGAAGACAGGCAATGAATAACTTTTTAGCATAAATGCGTTCCAAGTACCGCATGGGATCCACTTATCCTAAAAATTATTCCTCGTGTATCTGAAATTCAAATTTAAATGGGCCTCCTGTATTTTTATTTGCTAAATCTAGAAACCCTAATTTGGAAGTTTCTCTTGAATTGAGCCTCCGCCTTATTCATGCCTCCAAAAGAGAGTTTCAAAAACGTTGCCACAAAATGGCATTATGTCATTCCTCATTGCCTCGTCTTCCAAAATCCAATGACCCCAAATGGGTATTCTGAAGTTAACCTTCTTCTTCTTCTTTTTCTTTTTTTTTTTAAGATACAGGGTCTCGCTCTGTCACCCAGGATGGAGTGAGTGCAGTGGTGTGATCATAGTTCACTGCAGCCTCGAACCCATGGCCTCAAGCCATCCTCTTGCCTCGGCCTCCTGAATAGCTGGGACTACAGGCACCCACCAGCACGCCCGGCTAATTTTTCCTATTTTTTGGAGAGATGGGATCTTGCTACATTGCCCAGGCTGGTCTCAAACTCCTGGTCTCAAGTGATCCTCCTGCCTGGGCTTCCCAAAGTGCTGGAATTACAGGTGTGAGCCACTGTACCCAGCCAAGGAAGGCTTTTTAGCACGAGCAAGTGGACGGATGACGGAGCGACACGGTGGGAACGAAACTGGGCTCAGACATGCTAATTCTGAGGTGCTTAATTAGACATCTGACAGAGGATAGGCAGGAGGTGGGTCTGGAGCTCAGGAGAGACATCTGGGTGAGGAAGACACCTGGGAGACATGCAGGTCCAACATACGTACTTCAAGCCATGAGGCCGGATGAGATTCCCGAGGGGCGTGGGCAAAGAAAAGATGAGAGGCTGAGCCCTGGGATTCTCCAAGAGGGAGGGGTCCTTCCAAGACAAATCCGACAAGAGGAAAACAAAATTTCCCATCATGATGAAAACATCCATTTAACAAGGGACCGGTTAAATAAATGATGGGTCTTTTGTATCAGGGAACGCACCACAGCCACATAAAAGGATGATGAAGCTCTCGGTCACCGTTTGGGTTCTTAGGAAGAGGACAGTGAGGTGGAATTTGGGGTATGAGATCCTTATTAGGACCTAAGAGCTGCCAAAGAAGGAAGCAACTAAGACAGGGAAAAGGGAGAAGGGACCTGGGTTTGAGGCTGGAAAAAGCCTTCGCCAACCAACAGGGAGCTCAGGGTGTCCCACATTAAGTCATAACACCCAGACCTTTCCTCCTCTTCCTCGCCCAGGCAGTGGGTGTGGGCCGCCTCGGGATGGATGGGACTTACAGACAGGTGGCTCTTTGCAGCGGAGACTGAACATAACAGTGGCAGCCGGAGGCTTATGCTGATTCTGTGTCACTCAATCAGGCAGCGAGTCCCTCCTTGAAGGGGGCATCTGGGTGATGCAGAAGGTGAGCTCCACAAAGGCACAAATTTTTGTCTTTCTTTGTACTTGTCTGTTTTGTTGTATTCCTGCTGTATCCCAGGGCTGTGCACATAATAGTTGCTCAGTAAATGTCAATGGGGTGAATGAACAAATTTCCCAGCATCCTCTGTGGCAAAGTGTGGTCATGTGACTAGGTGCTGGCCAATGGAGACCTCATGTGATAGAGCCACGCTACTGTAGCATCTAGATCGCCGCTTGGAGAGAAAGACACTTCTGTCACATCTAAGTCATGGGTACTTCTCTCCCTCGCTGTCATACCTAACTGGTAAACCTCAACCAGAGTAGGCACTGGAAAAATACGAGTCACATTCCACCATACGGATACTCGATAATTTGGTTTGACTTGAAAATTTAAGTTGTTTAACTAGTGTCATCTTACTGGACATTTGTTTCCAACTCTCTGCTAGGGCAGCGTGATAGACTGTCCCCAAAGATGGCCGCCATCGGCCCGGCGCGGTGGCTCACGCCTGTAATCCCAGCTCTCTGGGAGGCCGAGGCGGGTGGATCGTTTGAGCTCAGGAGTTCGAGACCAGCCTGAGCAAGAGCGAGACCCCGTCTCTGCCAAAAATAGAAAGAAATTAATTGGACAGCTAAAAATATATAGAAAAAATTAGCCGGGCATGGTGGCGCATGCCTGTAATCCCACCTACTCGGGAGGCTGAGGCAGGAGGATCGCTTGAGCCCAGGAGTTTGAGGTTGCTGTGAGCTGGGCTGACGCCACGGCACTCTAGCCTGGGTGACAGAGTGAAACTCTGTCTCAAAAAAAAAAAAAATTAACAACTAGAAGTGGACTGTGCGAATTTGAAATTGGATGTCACCTTAGTTCCCAGAGAAATTGTAGCAATGTCCACGAGCTGCTTATTGGAATATTCATTATCCATGGCCTCTTCAGTTCTGTTTTCTTTTCTTTTTTTCTTCTATTTTATGCATTGTTGGAGTACCCTAAAGATCCTTTTATTTTTTTTTTAATTTTCAATTTCTGTCAATTCAATAGGCCCATCTGCATTCATCCCAGCAATAAGAGCTTCTCTCTGATCATAGAATGATAACCAAAAACCAGTAGGACAGGCTGATTTGCAGCGGAGAGCCAAAATATTCATTCATTCAGAACTTACTGGGCAAAGTTTGGAGGAATAAACACTCATTAAATACTTACTAGAGGGCGGTGGCTGACCCTGTTATCCCGCTGCTTGAGGCCAGGAATTCGAGATCAGTGAGGGCAACATATCAAGGACTCATCACTATAAAAAAAAAGACTTAAGACACATTAAAAATATATATCTTCTTTAAAAAATATATTTATGAAGTCCCTACAATGTGTCACGCCCTGTTAAAAGTTCCTTTTTGTTGTTGTTGTTAATTTCAGATCACTATCCACTTTAATTTAAATTAATGTTTCAACTGGAAGCAACTCTCCCCCTGTGGGACATGTAGCAATGTCTGAGACATTTTTATTGTAATGATGGGGGGAGGTATGTGCTCCTGGCACAAAGTGGGTGGAGCGAGAGATGATGCTCAACACCTGCAGTGCCCTGGACAGCCCGCCTTCCCTCTTCCCAGAGATTTCTCCAACTCGGAATTTCAATAGCTCCAAGGTTGAGAAACGCTAATTTAAATGAAATGGAATAGAAAATATCAGAGGACATTGCTCCAAGTAAGGATATGGCCAGGTACAGTGGCTCACACCTGTAATCCCAGCACTTTGGGAGGTTGAGGTGGGAAGATCACGTGAGGCCAGGAGTTCAAGACCAGCCTGGGCAACATAGCAAGACCCCATCGCTAAAAAAAGAAAGAAGAAAGGAAAGAAGGAGAGAAAGAAAGAAAGAAAGAAAGAATGAATCAGCCAGGCATGGTGGTGTGTACCTGTAGTCCCACTATTCAGGAGGCTGAGGCAGGAGGATCACTCGAACCCAAGAGTTCAAGGCTGCAGTGAGCTATGATCACACCACTGCACTTCAGCCTGGGCAACAGAGTAAGCCTTGCCTTTTAAAAAAAAAGAATTAAAAAAAAAGGATAAGTATTATTTCATAAAACTTCTGTACTTTCGTGTACTCAGACACTATATAAGATATATTTCTCCTTGTAAGTCCTAATCAGAAAGGTTTGATGAACACTATTACAAGGACCACAGAGCTGAGTAAGACGGCAGAACGTTCTACAGACAATAAAGAAACAAATGAATTAATGGAATGTGTAGAAGACAGTTAAACAAGGCAAACATTCTAGAGAATGCCTAGGATGTTTGCAAAGGTGGTCAGGGAAGGTATCTCAAGAGATAGCTTGGTTGTGAGCTGAGGTTGGGAAGAAGCCAGACTCGCAAAGGTTTTGTGGTTGGATTGAGCTTGGAGTGTTTGAGGAACAGAATGCAGCCCAGCAGGGAAGGGAGGCTGGAAGACGATGAGGGCAGAGGTCGGCAGGGGTGCTGGGGGGCCATGGTTCAGTTTAGCTTTTTGGAGGATCACTCAGGCTGCAGGGCACAGGGACACGGGTAAAGCGGCGACACCCATCAGGGAGCTGCCAGGAGGCCAGGATGGTACCAACGAAGGCAGTGAGAAGTAGCTGAATTGTGCAGAGGTGAAGACGAAACAAAGGCAGTCAGGGAAGGCAGAGAGGAAGAGGCAGCAAAGACGACCCATGTCAGAGGGTGAGAGGACAGAGGGGTGTGGGAAGTGCCCGAGGGAGGACCTGCGGGGGTGAGGTGGCAGCTGGTGGCCTGGCCCTTCTCCCCAGGGTGGAGCAGGAGCCCCGGGGCAACCAGCTGGGCAGGGCCACCCACCTGACTCACAGCAGAAACTGGGACAGCCGCTGCCCACTCACCTCTTTAGTCCCAGCTGGAGATAAAGGTGACTTTCCAGACTGCTGGGCACCACCCTCTGTGCCCAGATGCCAGCTCCCCACAGGGAGGTCCTGCCTGCCAGCATTTGCCTCTGTCTGGGCCTTCTGCCTTGGGTACCTTCAAGGCCTCCTTCAAACTCTTCCACCTTCATGTCCTTCCCTCTGTCCTGCCCCTGATTCTACAAGGCTGGGGGTGTCCGTGTCCCCTTCTATCTCCTCATCAGACTGAAGTCCCCTCGAGGTCACAGAGGGTACAAAACTATCCTGATCTAGAGCACACAGCATCAAGTTTAAGAGTCCAGCACTTATGTATTATTTGCTTGGTGAACTCCTACTTATATGTCAAAACCCATTTCAAATAGACCCCACCTTGGAGAACTTCTCAGCCCCCATGGTCCCTGATATAACATATCAATAACTAATTCAGATTCGGCACTTATTATATTCCTGTACCCGTTCTGAGGACATTAGGTAGAACAATTCTGGGAGGTAGGTTATCATTATCATTTTGCAGATGTCTCCAAAGCCCTCTCCTCCTAAACTTCCTCCCTTATCACCTCTTCATCTCTTGGTTCATTGTGTATGTGATGAGCACCTACTGTGTGCCAGGCACCATTCTAGACTCTGGGGACAAAATAAGGGCCACCTCTCAGAAGGTGACATTTGAACTCAAAAAGAATCCACCTTGAGAAGGTCTGGAGGAAGAGAGTTCCCAACGTTACCAGGAATCTTCCTCCTTCCACTCTTTGCCCACTCTCATTCCTCTGCTGGGAATGTCTTTCCCCAGCTAACAAACTCCTACTCATCCTTCAAAGCCCAGATCCAAAATGCCTGCTCCTCCTAGGAAGGCTTTTGCAGAGTCCACAACACCAACCTCTGGGCTCCCACTTACAAGATGAGCTGTGGGCACATTGGAGCTGATTTTTTAAAAAAGGAATAAAAAAAGTAGAATCTAAGAGGAGGCCAGGCTTGGTGGCTCAGGCCTGTAACCCCAGCACTTTGGGAGGCCAAGGTGGGAGGATCCCTTGAGCCCAGAAGTCCCAGGCTGCAGTGAGCTGTGGTAAGTCCACTACAGTCCAGCCTGGGTGACAGAGCTAGACCCTGGTTCAAAATATATATTAACGTGTATTGTTTTTAATTAAAAAACAAAAAACAAAACCTAAAACGAATTGGCCAGTCAGGGGACTCAAACCAACAGATCTGAAAGTTCTCCAGCTCCGCCCAAGCTCCACTTTCTTCTCTGGCCCCGCCCTCTTCAGGCTCCGCCCCATCAATCCTCGCCCCGCCCCTACCAGCGCCCGCCCAGCGCCCCGGAAGTAGGCGCCGCCACGAGCGTGCTTGTCGCGTGCGCAAAGCACGCCGGGAGTTGTAGTTCCGCCATCGGACGGAAGCCGAGAGGGACGCGCGGCGGGATGTGGCCCGGAATATTGGCGGAGGGGGCCCGAGTGGCGGCGGGCAGGTGCCCCGCGCTGGGGCCTCGTCTCCCCGCTCTCTTCCCCACGCTGCGGCCGCCGCAGCGGACACCCGAAAGCAGCCTGGCCCTGCCGCGGAGCCTGCACGCGACGGCGGCCCGCGCTCTCCCGCTTATTCCCATCGTGGTGGAGCAGACGGTACAGCGGCCGGGCGGGCGCTCCGGGCTCGGGGCCGCGGGGACAGGCAGCTCTCTCACCTCCATCTTCCCCCCAGGGCCGCGGTGAGCGCGCCTATGACATCTACTCGCGGCTGCTGCGGGAGCGCATCGTGTGCGTCATGGGCCCGGTGAGCGCCCCCGCCGGGACCCTCCCCTGCGCCTGTCCCGACCCCACGCGCCTCCTTCCGGGACGCCCCGACCTCTGCCCCTTGGCTTTTCCCCAGGTTCCGCTCTGGTCTCAAACCCTCCCCTCCCCCTCTAACTCCTCTCCTGGCCCTGAGTCCCCTGCCCCCTTCCTCAAATCCTCTGCTCCTCCCCTCCGGATATCTGACTGTCTCTCCCTGAACGCCTAGCATCCCCGGACCATTCTGATCCTTTCCCTTCCGGTGTCCGGATTCCCCTCTTCCTGTGCTCCAACCCCCCTGAGTCCCAACCATACCCCCACCCACCCCCTTCTGGGTCCTGAATCCTTCCCGACCCCTTTTACTTGGGCTCTGAACCCCCTTCCTGGTTCCCCGACCCATCCCCAGCCCCCTTCTTTAAAACTCTCTCCCTGCCCCCAATCTGGGGACACCTTCCACCCTCCCTACCTGCAGATCGATGACAGCGTCGCCAGCCTTGTTATCGCGCAGCTGCTGTTCCTGCAGTCCGAGAGCAACAAGAAGCCCATCCACATGTACATCAACAGCCCTGGTGAGCAGGGCCTTTCCCAGGTGCCAGGGTCACTGGGGACACACGGGAGACTCGACCAAAATCCGTAGTCAGGGATGTTCGCTTTCGGAGGAAGGGGTGCATAGCTTCAGAATCCCAAGTGTCTTGAAACTGCCAAAAGGCACGTGCTGCTTGCTTTTAAGCTTAAACTCAGACACTGCTGAGAATGTGGCCTCTTTGATCCCACAGGTAGTGTTTTGCCAACTTGACCTGGCTGACCTTTTAAAAAAGAGAATAGCCAATTTTTAAAAATTTTTAATTTTAAATTCTTTTGTTGGAGGCAGGGTCTCGCTCTGTCACCCAGGCTGCAGTGCGGTGGCACAATCATAGCTCACTGCAGCCTCGAACTCCTGGGCTCAAGTGAAACTCCTGCCTCACTCTCCTGAGTAGCTGGGACTACAAGCGTCACCACGCCCGGCTAATTTTTCTATTTTTAGTAGAGACAGGGTCTCGCTCTTGCTCAGGCTGGTCTCGAACTCCGGATGTCAAGCTATCCTCCCACCTGGGCCTCCCAGACTGCCGGGATTACAGGCGTGAGCCACCACACCTGGCTTACAGAATAGCCAATTTTAATTAGCACTTTGCTAAGCCAGGCATTTTTCAAAGCACTTCATATGTATTTAACTCATTTTGTCCCCACAGCAACCCCACGTGGTGTAGTATCTAGTTATCTCCAATCTGCTTGGAGGGGCCCTGTGGCTCAGAGAGGCTGAGTCACTTGCCCAAGGTCACACAGATGATAACTTGCCCAGCCAGGGTTCATACCCAAGCGGGCTGACTCCAGAGCCTTCACTCTTAGCCAACACTCTCCTCTGGTTTCTAGTTTCTCTTGGAAATTTGGTAGATCTGGTCCCAGTGGGCCCATATGCTCGTGTGGCAACAGTCAGCTGAGTCTGGCGCAAGTGCTGTCCTTTTTGCCCCCACCTGGTTACCTGTTTCTGTCACTTCCCGACCCCCAGAGGCATTTGCCCCCGCGACCTCTACTTTAAAGGGCTGCTTCTACACAGCCCCTCACTCAGACCCCCACCCACAGGTGGCGTGGTGACCGCAGGCCTGGCCATCTACGACACGATGCAGTACATCCTGAACCCCATCTGCACGTGGTGCGTGGGCCAGGCCGCCAGCATGGGCTCCCTGCTCCTGGCTGCGGGCAGCCCGGGCATGCGCCACTCACTGCCCAACTCCCGCATCATGATCCACCAGCCGTCCGGGGGCGCCCGGGTGAGTGCCGGGCCGGGAGCTGCCGTCAGGATGCAGGACAGGGTCCGGGCACAAGGACTGGCTGGGCGGAAGTCAAGTGTGGGTGTCAGTGTTATTCACTCGGGTATGGTGAGGCCAACAGATCGGGGGACAACTGGCACTGAAAAGACAGTTTGTTACTCGGATCCCAAGAG
Organism: Avahi laniger; assembly: GCA_963575035.1. Taxonomy (NCBI): domain Eukaryota; kingdom Metazoa; phylum Chordata; class Mammalia; order Primates; family Indriidae; genus Avahi; species Avahi laniger. Next base: position 2,462 of record CAUYSK010035127.1, on the reverse strand, counting down.
GAGGGGGTGCGCCGAGCCATGGCACGCCACACAGGGTCACACGGAGAAGCACTGGGGTCGGTCGGGGACAGGGAGTGGGGAAAACATGGGCAGAAGCCTTTACTGCAGCCTCTACGGGAAGGAACAGGCAAGGAAGGGTGAGTAGACTGAGGATTGGCTGGTTTGAGTCACTCTGGGGTATGGAGACTGCCCCTAGCTGTCTGGTCCCCAGCCCTGGGGTGATTGGGGCAGGGGAGGACAGTGGCGCCGCGTGTTAGAGCCCAATCAGGGAGGTCTTGGGGGCTGTGGGCTCTGGATTGGCTGGTCAGCATTAGAAAGGTACAAAGGTGAGTTGTTTCCTGTGTCCAAGAATTAGCCTTGGAAGGGGCTGTTCCTCCCCAGTCTGCAAGGCCCAGAGCAGAAAATAATAAAATATACTTAGTACAGTCAGAAAGGCTTCCTGGTGGCAGCAAGGATGACGCAGGATGTGGGGGGACTCGAAGATCCCTGTCCCCACCTGCCTGAAAACCGGAAGCCGGAAGCCCAGGGAGGGCTCCCGGGTCCTCACCTCGAGCCTCCTCAGGAGGGGCCGACACTGATTCTGGCCTTTGCCCCCTCACTGCTCTTGGGACGTCCCTCAGGGGCAAGCCACAGACATCGCCATCCAGGCGGAGGAGATCATGAAGCTCAAGAAACAGCTGTACAACATCTACGCCAAACACACCAAACAGAGCCTGCAGGTGATCGGTGAGTGCCCCCGCCCCAGCCAGACCGCCGCTGCCCTCCTTTATTTTATTCAATGTGGACGGACCTGCCAGGCGTTCTCACCTGGGGCTTCCCAGCCTCGGCCCTGTGGCCATTCAGGGCCGGATCGGATCATTCTGTGGTAGGGACGGTCCCGGGCACTGTAGGGTGTGTAGCATCATCCCTGGCCTCCACCCACTAGATGCCAAGAGCCTCCCCCAATTGTGACAACCCAAAACGTCTCCAGACATCACCAGGTACCCACAGAATCGCACGCCGTTGAGAACCACTGTTCTGAGCCCTTTCAGAGTACAGATTTATGGAGTCCTCACTCAAAAACTTCATTGAAATAGGTCAAAAGGTTTGAACGTGGACTTCAAAAAAGAAGATTCCAAGTGGCCAGTAAGAAAAGATGTTCATCATCTTTAGCGATGATATTTCATAAAAACATCAACAGTTATTAGGGAGGCCGGGCGCGTGACTCACATCTGTCATCCCAGTACTCTGGGAGGCTGAGGCAGGAGGATCGCTTGAGCTCAGGAGTTCAAGACCAGCCTGAGCAAGAGCGAGACCCGTCTCTACTAAAAATAGAAAAATTAGCCAGGCCTGGTGGTGCGTACCTATAGACCCAGCTACTAAGGAGGCTGAGGCAGGAGGATCACTTGAGCCCAGGAGTTTGAGGTTGCACTCAAACTCCTGGGCTGTGATGATGCCACTGCACTCCACCCAGGGTAACACAGTGAGATCCTTTCTCAAAAAAAAAAAAAAAAAATAGTTATTAGGGAAAGGCAAATTAAAACCACAGAGAGTTACCATTTCCATCCTCTACAATGGCTAAGATACAAAAAAACTGACAACACGAAACGCTGATGAGGGTGCGGAGCAACTGGACCGCTTAGCTGCCACAGGTGGGTGTGAAAATGGGACGCCCGCTTTGGAAAGCCGTTTGGCATTACCGGCTAAGGCTAAACATGCAGAAAAATCCCCCTTGGTTCCCCTGCTCAGTGTGTGACCACAGGCACGTGTGTCCATGAAAGATGTGTACAGGGACTCGATGGCAGTCGGTTCATAGGAGCCCCAAGCTGGCCCCGTGCCAGTGGCCTGGGTGTGTCAACAGTGTTTAAACGACGAAAATAGGCAGAGCTAATCTGTGCTGCTAGGGTGGGGCTTACTTTGGGGTATGGGGAGGAGGTGGTGCGGATTAGTGACTGATGGCCCAAGCACGGTTTTCAGGGCACTGGTGATGTTCCATTTCTTGGTCTGGGCGCTGGTCCTATGGGTACGTTCGGTCTGAAAATCCATCTCACTGTACGTTTATGAATCATGCCCTTTCCTGGATGTATGTTATAAATCAATAAAAAGTTAAAAAAAATTGAAATAGATATTTTTCTTTTTTTTTTTTTGAGACAGAGTCTCACTGTGTTGCCCAGGCTAGAGTGCCGTGGCATCAGCCTAGCTCACAGCAACCTCAAACTCCTGGGCTTAAGCAATACTTCTGCCTCAGCCTCCCGAGTAGCTGGGACTGCAGGCATGCACCACCATGCCTGGCTAATTTTTTCTATATATATATTTTTAGTTGTCCACATAATTTCTTTCTATTTTTAGTAGAGACGGGGTCTCGCTCTTGCTCAGGCTGGTCTCAAACTCCTGACCTTGAGCGATCCACCCACCTCAGCCTCCCAGAATGCTAGGATTACAGGCATGAGCCATCACGCCTGGCCTGAAATAGATATTTTTCT
>CAUYSK010035123.1:0-15729 GCA_963575035.1 Avahi laniger | reverse complement strand
TCACTGACATCTCTGCCTGAGCTCTGCCTCCCCAACCTCACCTTCCTCCCAGCCTCTCAACCCTGCTGTGAAAAATTGTCTTCCATAAAACCAGTCCCTGGTGCCAAAAAAGTTGGTCTGGCTGTAATCTAGCTAACTTTTCTCTCAATGTGTAACACTTGGAGTGTCCGGTTTTTATGTGGGGGTCTGAATTTCAACTCTCTGTCTTGGTTGCTTGGACCTAAGTATTTGTGTTCTATAACCTTGTGGTCATTAAAGCCCAAGCCTTTAGGTCCCAAAATTTGGAAAGTGCCCCAAGGTCACCTGTAATTCGGTATCAATTTACTCTTCGTTTTTTAGCTCTCCCTTTGCTTTTGGGGTCTGGGTGTTATCTTTACTTTTTGATAAATTTAAATCAGTATTTAAAAGTATGTTTGTTATGTAAATCAAGCATTTACAGTATTTTTAAGTGTTAGTTCTTCAGAAAAAGAGGTTTTCAGACTATTCTATCTTTGACATAAAATATAACTTTCTACTTTTCCAAATTTAGATCTTGATAAAGTATATTTTTTGTTCATGACTATATTCTTGCTATAAGTAGAGTATGATTTTTAGTTGTATTAAATTAAGATTGTGCTTGGTCACACAATCTGATTTGATTAGTGGAATGTGAATAAACATGTTACACGTTTCATCCAGGAAAACATTTTAAATGCATTTGAGTGGTGGTGCTGCTGCTCCTTCGTGAGTCCTAGAATGAGGTGATACACAGAAAGATTGGAAGAGCTGCATGTGAAATGCAGGCAACATGGAAACGTTTGTTGCTGTCGGCCACAAGCTATGCGGGATATCATGTTGTCATGGCAAATGTTGCATAATATCTCAAGCAGTCTGACTTTTATTCCATGTTAGTTCTTGTTTCTCTTGCTATTGATAAGACTGCTAGAATGCTTTATTGACTGCCTCCTTTTTTCTAAAAAATGAAAATCTTTATGCTTAATTCCGCAAATAAAAAATGTCCATGCTTTCAAGTTTTCTCAATTTCCCGTTTCTAAATGAACGATTACATGGCCTTTTTCATTCCATCATGCACACAATCATCAAAATGGTCTTTTAAAAAAAAAATTCCAAATAGTATTTTATTTTTTCACTATCTCTCAAATATTTCTTTTCACCTTAAGAAAAGGGATTATAAATTCTTGTACTATTTATATGGTATAGGTACAAAAAAATGAGGAAATCATTAAAGATTTTCCTGAACTTCTGAATCCTAACAAAAAAAGTACTAAATAGGCCAAAAGCAAAAATCATCCAACATATCCCACGCATTCTTTGCTACCAAACTAGACAAGCAGGGGGCAAACACCACATTAATGTATAACAGATGAAAAAATAGGAAAACCCTGAGTCTGCATATAACTAAGGCTCTACATATAACTAGAACAAAGGACATATTGAACATTCCAATATCTTAAAGTTTACAAAGAGGATATTTGTTACCAGGAAAGATGGGAAAGGTAGCAAAAGATTTTCGTTTTTACTTATTTAATTGTTTAAACTGCCATGTTATTATTTATTTAATTAATATCACTTATCAATCATTTAAACTGTTATATTTTTAAAAACATCATAAATCTGTAGAAGTAATAACCAGATTTGTGTTCTATAATACATGGAACAATTTCCATGGTATCAGAATTCACCAGGGACTTGTTTTTAAAATGTAGATTCTAGGACCCTACTGTAGACTCACACAATCAGGATCACTTTGCGTGAAATTCGGTAATATCATTGAGAATTATTATACGTGTTGCTACTAATGAGAGAGAACGTATGTAAATAATCCAAGATTGCAGAGAGTAGAGAATTTTTCCAGGATAAGCAGCTCATTTCTATCTGTCCCTCCTTCCCCAATTCTTAGTTGTCTTTGCTGAGAACAGAGAAATCAACAAAAGCTTTAAGCAGACACATGGTGCTGCAATGATAAAGCAGTATCTTGAGATACTTCAAATGCAACCTTAATTTTTCCTACATGATATTTGCTGAGTTCTGCAGCTAGTGCAGGAAGCTAGACAAAAGACCTTCTGAAGTGTATAATGAAGTCTCCCATTCTAGCGGATCTCAGAAAACATGTGGAGGGACAGAGTTTACCTAAAACACATGGTCATTCTCCCTGTCAAGAGGTTTGTTAAATTGTGAAGCTGAGTGTGAGGGAAGCAAAAGCATTCAGCCCAAAACTAATAAGTTTATAGGACTGTGCAGTACTGTATCTCTTGCTATCTTTCAGGGCTGTGGCAACCCAGACATATTCAGCTTTCAATCAGTAAACTGGATGAACCACATCTGGGGAATGAGTGTGACTCACAGGTAGGCTGAGTAATACTAAAACTATAAGCAAATCCTAAGTCATCTAAATCTCTGAAATGATTGATGTAATCAGCCCCTCATTTTATTGGCCTAATAAAGAAAAAGGAAAACCCTTTCTGGCTAGAGATAACATAATCAGGAGCTTTTTAGTTCATTCATAATAAGTCAATCAAAAATTATTGGACATTTGTAAAGATTATATGTGCTATAATAAAGAGAGAAAATATAATAGAAATAGGGAATATTGCTTTTGGCTTTATCAAAGAAGGCATTTATGACTAAAAAATTATTAGAAAAAAGAAAAAATGGGCAAAATAGTGAAAATATGAAGAATTTCACTATTTTTAGAGTGAAATTCTATATATATAATCTATATAAATTAATCAGATGGGTATACTAAAATTAAATTAAGAATTCAAAAGGTAAGATTAGTGGTATATTGAACATAAAGAAGAACAAAGTTTTAGTGAACTGGAAATAGGTTAAAGGAACAACCAAACTAAAACGCAAAGACAAAAAAAAGTAACAATATAAAAGACATATAGGGCATGCTCAAAGCTTCTAATATATATATACACACACACATAAAATAAGGAACATATAAAATCATGAAATAGAGAATAACTAAAAATAAGAAAAGAAGAAATAGGCTTATAAAAGTGATATACTGACAAAATATAAAATATGGTAGTCATAAATTCAACTGTATGAGTAATTGCATTAAATATAATTTGAGTAAATTCTTTGTGCAAAAGACTAATATTTTCAAACTTTATTAAAAAACCCTAACTATAAGCTATATGTAAGAATTTAGGAGGACAGGGGAAGGAAAGTGAAAAAGAAGAAATTTTTTTGTTGTTTATAAATATTTAAAAGTGAAACTTAGAGATTACATTCAGAGATCCAAATATCTCAGTTTACTCCAGGCAGGATAAATAAATATGTCATAATAAAATGGTATGAAACTAAAGATAAAGGGAAAAGGGAAATTGCTTTCAACATTGTAACACTAAGACTGACAACTGATTTCTCATCAAAAATATTGGAAGGCAAGAAGCAATGTAACAATTGTATTTAAAATGCTGAAAGGGAATAACTGACAACCTGCAATTCTATACCTAAAATTCAAGGAGATTAATGACATGCTTTAGCCAATAGCAGCAGAGAGATTTGTACTAGCAAAGTTTCTCTATAAGGAATTCTAAAAACATAATTATTCAGTTAGATGAAAATAACTTTAGTTAAAAAATGAAAGTGCAGCAGAGAAATAAAATCCTGAGAACTTTATAATTTGATGGATATACATAATTATTTACTGCATGAAATATTAATTATATTATAAAATATACAAACAACAGTGGTAAAAATGATATAAGGGAAGGATACATATACCTGATAATCTGAAATGACAGAAGTATCAAAAGCTGATAAAATCAATAAAATAAACTGTGTTAAATCAAAAATGTATTTTGGAATCTTTAGGTAATTACCTAAAAATTTATTGAAAGAAACATATAAAACCATGAAATAGAGAACAACTAAAAATAAGAAAAGAAGAAAGAGGTTTAAAAAACTGGTATACTGATAAAACATGAAATATGGTAGTCATAAATTCAACTGCACGAGTAATTACATTAAATATAAATTCTTTGTGTAAAAAACTAATATTTTTAAATTTTATTTTTAAAAAACCTAACTATAATCTGTTTGCAGGATCTATGGTCTCTATAAGGTATTATAAATATAAGGATATTGCATAAAGATAAAAGGAAAGGATGAAAAGAAACAATTTGCAAACAACAGATAAAGAAAGCTAATGAAGCAGTTCTAATACTATACAAATAGATATTAAAGCAAGTAACATTATCAAAGAAAAGGATTGCATGCTCAACATTATCTTAGAAACTTTTCTTCTTTGCATGGATTTTTTTAAGTTACTTGGATATTTTGTGATAATTAGTTTAATTAACACTGTCATGAAATGCACAGCTATATTTAGTAGAGCACAAGTAAACTGCATATTTCACACTACACCAAATTAATGATTGCCAAAGACAAATTAATGATTGCCAAATAATTTGCATTGTGCGACTCCCCCTCTCCCTTAGGATAGCTCATGACACACAAACTCCTAACATATAGACCAAGCCACTACTGAGTAAAATTTAATGATAATTAGTAAATCCATATTTCTCTCAGGAATATAGCATTACGTTTAAGAATTCAAATGATTCAGTTGGAACAAAGTTGAAGAACTGGCAAAATGAATCCATATGTATCTAGAAATCAGTATGCTAGGTTACCCTTGGATTACCTTGGATTGCAACAGGAAAGAGGCAGGAAGGAGCTTTTGGTGTTCTGGTAAAAATCTATTTCTTGATCTAGGTAATTGTTAAACAAGTGCATTTATTTTATGAAAATTCATTAAGCTTTACAATTATGAATTCTATACTTTCTGTATGTACAAAATATTTCAACAAAATTTAATACTAAAATATTGATGGTTATAAAATATCTTTTGGTACCAAAAATATCATAAAACAATACTTTACTAAATTTTACATTTTTCTATGCATTATTACCAGTAAAATAAGCAAAATTTTACGTTTAATTATTAGTTGCCTTTTCACCATTTCAAGAAAAATTATTAATAATATGTCGTGATTTTTTTTCAATATCTGAAAGTTTTGAAATAAGACGCATAAACTTGGAAACACATAATATCTAAGACCTCAAAAAAATGAGAGTAGATATTGTCCTATAAATAATTTTAAATGTTAAAATGTGAATTTCTTGAGGATTTTTTTCTCTGAATCAGGCTGAATAGAAACAATTTTCAGACAGAAGCAAAAAAAAAAAATGAAAAGAAAGAATAAACACAATAGTTGAAAAGGTGAATAGTGTCCAGACTGCTTTGAGAGACTGAGATTGATGTTTATGGAGTCAAGAAAAAACCCTGTGAGAAAATTGGCCCAGTATCTTGTCATCATGGTTCCCTTACAAGGTTCCGGATCTTGTGGTAAGTAAAGAATGTCACTTTCTGACAGGCCCAGGAACCTAAAGATATTTTGGAGACCTTGAAAAATGAGAAATGCACCCAATTCATAAAGGTAATACAGATACAGTCTTTTTTTTGGCTTGGCTCCTAAACCTCGAGAGGTTTTTAAAAGTTCAATACAAAATTCCTTGTGAAAAGTTCTAGTAAAGCCAACTTAAAAAGCACCTGTATGGCCAATTACTATTCTTCAAGCACTTTATGCAAATAATCAGACCACGTATAATAAGATTAAAACTTATTTTGCAAATAAATGGGTCTTATTACAATTTTCCTTGGTAGATAACGGGGGACTGGAAACAGAAAAATTATGCTTCAGCAGAAGACCTATAATACACCTGTTATTAGATTCTAGCATTGTTCATTTGTTTTTGAGTTCTTTAATTATCTGGTCTCAATCTTAAATTTTTCGTTCCCTCCAAAATCTGACTGTGACCCTCCAGAGTAACATTTCCAAATTTTCTCCCACCGTTCTGATTTAAAGTCACTAAAAATTAAAACTATGTATTTCTTAAAACCCTACAAACTGAAGTCAAAAAACTTGATACAAACATCAGGAGAAATTACTACAAGAACTTATATATTAACAGCCTTTGTAGCTGTTGATGTGTGATCTACACAGAAAGTTTACTGGAACATCTGATGTGAACTAGAATCCAGGAAAGTCTGTCAGATTGCAACTGCCTGCCCATTTCCATTGAAAACGCTTTAAAGACTTCAGAAAAACTAATTTATTGACTACTTCAGACATTAACCTTTGCTTTTCTTCTGTTTCCATAGAGATACCTCTTAATGAAGACGTGTTCGTCTGCATTCTATATACAGGCCTAGCTTTGAGAGCCCATTGGCAATGTTATCTTCTGAAATGAGATACAACTGTTTAGTTGGACTGACCTAGTCCCCAAAATAGGAGACTGGTTTAATGAAATCCTTTGCTCTTTAGCTATTAGCTCAATTTTTCTCTCCACAGCCACCAATTCCTGTTTCAGACAGGATAATATTGGGGCTCAGAAGGTAATATTCCAAAGACTGGCTCTTTGACATGCTAAGAAGCCTTAGAACCTGTCTGAGAACCAAGGTCCCCCTAACCTTGCCTTGTCCAGCCCTTCCCCTTTCTAAGGACAGGGAGGTACTCTCTCTAGCATTTCCTTATCTCACCAAGAAAGCATCTTTTCAAAAGAAACAATTGCCTTTCATTTCCTCACTGCAATCTCATTATCTATCACAGAAAAGAAGACTGAGAAATACAACCACACCTGGAGGGGTTTTTTTCATAAAACAATGCCTGCCTCCCATTCAAAGTCCAAAAAGAATTATTTACAAGTTAATTTCTGCCTACTCATTCTTACTAATAATCATTTACTGCCCCATAAAGAAAAAAAATGACTATACTATACAACTTCCCCCTCCCCTATGAAAAAGGGTCTGTAACTTTTTGTACCCCATTGAATTATTGGGTAATCATTCTCCTGTGATTCCCCCATGCTATGCAAGTTAAAATAAACTTTGTGTGCATTTTTTTCTGTTAAACAAAAAAGGGAAACAAAGGATTGCCATGACTGAATTACTGTCCGCAGCTTCAAAGTCAAAAAGAAATATGTGGAAGAATTAACAATACATGAAGCACAAATATAAACCACCTCAGACAAATTTTCTATTAAATATATGAAGATAAATGGAACATGGAATACCCTGTCCTTAGCCTCAAAGATGGAGACAATAATTGAGAAGATTATGCTTTGTGATCTGCTGTGATAAATCCTATTGACAGATTCAACAGGACTGGCATGGAACAGAAACGAAACTTCTACTACCACAAGCATAATAAAAACTTTAGATATGACATTTCAAATTGAATGAACAATTTATACCTTAAAACCACTTAGATATGCTTGAATTTGTACTATATAACATTAAAGAAAATCTAAAACCATGGTTGCACTTAATATTTTGCAGGAAGATTTTTATATATAAAATATCTGTTGTATATTTTGAACATTTTTCTGAAGATATAATTGATCCAGATTTAAATTCTGTGACTGATGATTTAATAATTGATGTAATTTTTTCTACTGAAAAAGTCACGTAGTCTATAAATATCTTTATAAGATACTATATATCTTATAAAGGGTTAAAACCTGCAGGCTGTCCATCCTGACAGACTGGGAAGAATAATGTTCCAGAAGCTGAGAGAAAAGTACTTCAGGGGAGGGAAGGGCAAGAGGAATTTATGCTGCGCAGGCTGGCCAAGTGTACAGATTCAGCAGGTTATGGCAGGAGTTATAAATATACATGAAGGCTACCTACATGCACATATAATTGGTTTACATATATGCAACATACATTTCATGATCAATTTGAGGTGGAGAATTAACATTAAATGAATTAAATTTAAGTTCTATCTGTAAAAAGCTGAAACATAGGGCACGACTCCATGAACTGCACATCCTCAGGAGACCAGTTTGATGCTGGCAGTCATTTATTCAGGAAAAATTCACTGTGGTCTGAGACAGCTGTCATATTGAAACTATAAAAACAGAAAGAGGATGCCAGGGGTTGGATGAAGTAAGCAGAGGGGTGTTCCAGCCTTTTATTCTCTTAAGTTGCCCTTTGATAAAATTTAGTAGTATCCAGTAAGAGAAAGGGGTAAAAGCACATGGGACATGACCATTCTCCCAACCTACCATGGCCAGAAGCTCTAAAATTTAAGGCAAAGGAGTATTCATTAATCTGTCAGAGAGGTTTAGGACTTTTATTTCAGCCCTAACTTTCCCCTTTGGGCCAAGATTTGCCTTAGCAGAATGGATGGCTAAACTCCATTTACCCCGTGTTGTTGCTGAGGCAGTATGGCCACCTTCCCCAGATCTATTCAGTCCCACCACGGGACCTGCACAGCTAATAAACTCATATCCAATTGAATAATTTTTAAAAAGAATAAAATAGAAATTTATAGCTATTAATATTCAAATAACATATTTTTTATTCACTCAACTTATTTTTTTCCTTTTTCAAAAATGATTGCAAATTTTAATCAATTGTCTTATGCATAGCAAAAGAAGAAAAATATTACATGTATTTCATCTGAAATGCACTTTGACATATAAAAAAGTATAGGATGAATAATCCCTAGAAGAATAGTTGTAGGGTCAAGAGAAAAATATGAAATTCATTTAAATGTCAAACAATGTTAAAATTATATATTTTAAGGAAAATTCAACATTCCCCTAATGCTTAAATGGTTTAGTAGAAAAATGGTAAGTTTAATCTAACATGACATATGCTCTAAGTGTGGAAACCCAGAAACGAACAAAAGTAAAAATAGAAATATACATGCTATTCAATTTCTTCCATTTACTAGTGGAGATACTAAAAAAAAAACACAAATTAGATTAAATTTGATAAATTTTATAAGAATGGTAAGATTATATTGCCAAGGAAGTCTAGAAAGGTAATATATTATGAGACATAAGGAGGGTTAAATATGATACGGTCTCAGAGGTGGTCGTACTTTACCACGCGGCTGTTAAAGTACACCGCTGGCCTACCAAGAAAATGGACTCCCTGGGGCTAACTGAGGTGCTCAAAGCGAAAACAGAAGGAGGAGGCCATGTCTGGGTGAAGAGAGTGGTCATGTACTCTGTTGTCTTATAAAAGATGTAAAAGTGTCACAGGACCTTCCTTTCCACAATTAAGCCACAGATAGACTGTCGGTGCCAAGATAGACCGCAGCTGGAGATTCTCCAACTGACCACCAGCAAGACCACCTGGTGCCAACCATGGGATCACCTGCAATCAACCAATTAAGAGAAACTGGTGATTTGGGGCTTAAAGTCACCCAATCAAGACTCTGTTCCTCCCTACCCTGAATCCTCTCTTCTGTCCTACAGTTTTTGCCTTTATAATCTGTAACTCTCCAACCTTCCCCCACCCTCAGAGAGAGTTTGTGGTTTAGGAAGGAAGCTATGTCTTACCAATCTGCAGGTTGTTTCATGTAGCAAATAATGCTCTTCCCTTTTCCTCTGCAGGTCTCATGGTCTTCTGTTCATAGGGTGTATTACAAATAGAGGGCACTCCTGTGTGAATAAGTGTGAAGAAATGTCCAGATTGACTGACGCATAGCAGGCATTTTGAGGTGATTGCCAGATGAGACTAAAACATAAAAGAGGCAGTACTGCAATAAGAATCTTACTTGTCCTGAAAATAAAATTGAAACATAGTTTTTTTCCCCTGAAAACCACAGAAACTCATAAAAGAATTTCAGTCAAGAGACAGACATAAAATATTTTATGCTTTAAAAAAATTATCCTCAGAGGACCTTGAAATTTAGATTGTAATGTAGGAGAACAGAGGCACTAAATATTATATGGTTGAGATTATAAATATTTGTATATTATACTATGTTACATATTCATAATAATATGTTAATAATGTACTGTATATAATAAATAATATAAATTATTGTAACTATTGTTGGTTAATTAAATAATTTTGAATATTTACTTCCTTAAACTTTTAATATTAATGAAAGAAAAATATGAATTTCAAATGATTTGTGATGCAAAAATGGTAGGTAGGTAGCAAGAGATTCCAGGTCTCCTAGGGATGAAAGTGGGTGCCATTATGGTTCTCCCCCGCCATAGGCTTTCAGAGAGGCTCATGGGAGATCCTCATGTACAGTAAGACTCAGATCATATAACTCCTAACTGTCCAATCAAAGTGGTTCCATGGTGATGTCTGAGCCACAGAAGGTCCCTATCTGGACACTGTAAAACAAGACCCAGACCATAACCAAGTCCTCTCCTTTTGCTATGACAAGGGATCCCAGTCATCATCTGTGGTTATCTCACTCTGTAAACCTATATCTTTCTCTTGCTCTATAATTCTATCTTTATCTCCTCAATACACCTCATTTTCATGCTTCCTTGCTTTGGTGTGTCTTGATCATTTTTCATCCATGAGTGCACCAAGAATCAACATTTCAGACTGTTACCTGACACTTACAATCTCATTCATTCATCTGGAAATACTCTCCATAATGGATTACACAGTTTTGTTTAATTCTCATACTATTCTTTCTAGGCATTTTATACCTCTTTAATTACTGTTTATCATGTACCTGGAGGTATCTAGACTCTTGGGAATAAAATGATCAAACAGAAAGGGTCTTAGGCCCCAAAAAACTTACAGTTATATATTGATAATAAAGAGAACACGCCAAGAATTCTGTAGCTGAGAACTTTGGAGAAATAACTAATTTCTATGTGTTGATGACAGTGTCTGTGGAGATCTGCTGTATAACTAAAAAATGGTAAACCTAAATAGGTACATCTGCTTGGACAGAAGAGGAGAGATAGTTACTTCAAGTTAAATGTTTCTTCTGCATGCTTTCTTTTGAGTTTTGAACTTTAATCACTTAAAAAAATTAACTCATAAATTTAAATCAAAAAATAAAAAATAATATAAGATGTTAAGAAATAAGAGATTTATAATTCATATAGGTAATTATTGTCAAAAAGAATGACTGAAAAAGAGAGTCAAAGTTGTCAGATAGTAGATCAAAAAATGCAAGAATCGTCTTTCAAAGAATTCACAAAAAAAGAAAATGGAACAATGGGAAAATATGCAGGATTACATTTAGCATTTACATTTACCTCAATGCATTTTATTCAGACCATGGTATGCATTATAGTAAACACCAATAGAAATGACCCAGTGCTGAGGCCAAGTAGGAGCTAAAGTAGGGCTTTTGAATGAATCAACTAAGAATTGCAATACAATCATTATTTCATCATTCAGATACAGTGGAATTTTAAAAAAAGAAAATTAAATTACGGTTTGTTATATTGATATTTGGAGTCTTAGAAAACTAGTAAACCATACATGATGTATAAATAAACATGCAAACTTTAAATTTGGAATTCAAATTCTAACATCCCCTAATTCCCTATATTCACATTCAAAACAGAAAATGGGACTAAGGGTGAAAATTATGAGTTGAAAGTTCTAGCTTATCGGAACATTTTTATGTTGGGGGAGGAAGTTTGTACTGCATATGATCATGTTACGGCAGGGCTGACCGAGAATAGACCGAGAGACACACACAGAGATTTTGGCAATACAGATTTTATATGCCGGCCGGCGAGGCTCAGGGGGGAATTTGCTCTCCTCAAATTCTGAGCACCAGACAAAGAGCATTGCAGTCTTTTTTATGCTCTGCTTAAGGGGGAGGGGCAGGGCTACAACAGGGTTAACTTTAGTGAGGCAGAGACCTAAGCTACTTTTACAGCCTGGTACACTAATTGCTACAGGTGATTTAGGAGGGCAAGGTCGCAGGGAAGGAGGGGGCCCAGGTAAGGATGGCAAGGAAAAAAAAGCCCAGTAGTGGAATTTCTAAGAATTCCACTTTAGTGGAATTTTCCAATCTTCCACTTCAGTCAGATCCTAAGGAAAGAATGAAAAAGGAGAAAAACAAAAATTTGAGTTAGGAACTTGGATCGTTTTAGGCAGGGAGAAAGCAGCTGGGAATAGTTATTGCTAAGTACCTACATGTGTCCATGATTATTCCTGAGTAGTATAGTTCTGCCTTCCTTCAAGCAACGTGATTCGTACTGAAAAAAGGAAAACGGGCTTCAATATTTTTTAAAGGAAATTATTTTAATTTTAGAGTCTGATATTTAAATTAACTAATTAGCTAATAAAGAAACTAATTAAGAAACCAATTAATTAACTAATTAATAAAGAAAATCTATACAGATAAAGAGAACCCTCCTTACCCCATAGAGAGTTTTATATTTTTAGGAAACCTCCCCAAGGTGGTCTTATTATTTGAAAACCTTGCTTCTTCAGCGTCTCCAGCTGGGACAATAACAATCAAAGGTTTGCCTAACAATCAAAATGGTAATGAAATGAACTGGTGACCACAGCAAAATCTCTGACCCCACAGTAGTATTTCTTCTCCAGCAAAATCTCATGTGGCTCACTCCATCTGAAAGTGTGAAGTTTTGATATATCTCTCCACTTTGCTGTCTATTGCCTGTAATAGGTAATTGCTATTTTTACAAATGTCATTTTACTAGAGCCACTACCTCTGATTTGAACTTGGTAAACTCTAGTCACCAGTGCTGTGATGGGGAAAAGAGTTTATCTTCTCTTTAGTGCTATAAGTTCTTTTTAAAATTTTAGCCAATAGAATATTGTTTTATATTTTAATTATTTTTCTTATAATGAATTATTTATTTTATTATCGTTATTCTTAAGGAACTCAAATATAAGTACTGATGAGATTGAGTCAAAAGATATTTGAATGACAACATTTAAATTTTTATTCCAAAATGTCTTTCCCTGCTAATCATTTGATATGATTTGAATGACTGATTTTATACACAGTACATCCCAATGTCCAATGAGCAAGATTTTAATTGAAAAAATTACATTCAATAGCTTGTTTTCTTTTTCCCCAGGTTTATTAAGGTATAATTGACAAATAAAAATTGTGTATATTCAAGTTGTATAGCTGATGATTTGATATATGCATATATTAAGTGATTACCACAATCAAATTAATTAGCACATCCATCACCATGCATAGTTACAATTTGTGTGTATGTGTATGGGATGAGGACACTTACAACCTGATCTTTAATTAAATTTCAAATAAGCAATAAAGTATTATCAATTATAGTCATCATGCTATAACAGAAATTCTCAGTACTTATTTAAAAAATTTTTTTAATAATTTTTGTTTCAAAATATTAGAGGGTACAAGTGTTCTTGTTAAATGAATGAATTATATAATGCTGAAGTCAAGGCTTTTAGTGTGCCCATCACCCAGAATAGTGTACATTATACCACACCCTGCTCCTAGCCACCCCCCTTCTAAGTTTCCAATGTCCTTTACAACACTTTATGATCATGTGGACCCATCATTTGGTTCTCATTTATTAGTGAGAACATGTGATGTTTGTTTTTCCATTCCTGAGATACCTTTATTTAGGATAATGTTCTCCAATTCTATCCAAGTTGCTACAAATGACATTATTTCCTTCCTTTTTTTGGTTTAGTAGAACTCCACGATGTGTGTGTGTGTGTGTGTGTGTGTGTGTGTATCATGCTTTCTTTATCCACTCATCAGTTGATGGGCACTTAGGTTGATTCAACATCTTTGCAATTGTCAGTTGTGCTACAATAGACATTTGGGTACAAGTGTCTTTTTGATATGACGGTTTCTTTTCCTTTTGGTATATACCCAGTAGCAGAGTCAGTGGATCAAATGGTAGTTCTACTTTTAGTTCTTTGAGGAATTTTCCTACTGTTTTTAATAGAAGTTGTACTAATTTACAGTCCCACCACCAGTGTATAAGCATTCCTTTTTCACCACATTCATGCCAACATCTATTATTTTTTTTATTTTATTTTTTTCTGCATATTTTGGGGGTACAACTGTTTAGGTTACGTTGCCCTTGCCACCCCCCCAAGTCAGAGCTTCAGGTGTGTCCATCCCCCAGATGGTGTGTAATGCACTCATTATGTATGTAAATATCCATCCCCTCCTCCTCCCTCCCATCTGCACGACACCCGATAAATGTTATTCCCATATGTGCACTTAGGTGTTGATCAGTGAAACCAATTTGCTGGTGAGTACATGTGGTGCTTATTTTTTGATTTTTTAGTAATTGCCACTCTGATAGGGATAGGTGGTATCTCAATGTAGTTTTAATTTGCATTTCCCTGATGATTAGTGATGTACATTTTTTTCATATGTCTGTTGGCCATTTGTCTATCTTCTTTTGAAAATACACTGTTCATGTATTTTGCCCAATTTTTAATGGGGCTATGCATTGTCTTCTTGCTGATGTGTTTGAGTTTTTGATAGATTCTGAATATTAGCCCTTTGTCAGATGTATAGTTTGTCAATATTTTCCTTCATTCTATATGTTATCTGTTTACTCTGTTGATTATTTCCTTTGCTGTACAAAAACTTTTAAATTTAATTAAGTCCCATTTATATATTTTTGCTGTTGCTATATTTGCCTTTGGGGTCTTAGTCATAAATTCTTTATCTAAGCCTATGTCTAGGGCAGTTTTTCCTATGATTTCTTTCAGAATTTTTATGGTTTCAGGTTTTACATTTAAGTTTTTCGTCCATCTTGAGTTAATTTTTGTATAGGACAAGAGATAGGGATCCTGTTTCATTCTTTTATATGTGGCTATCCAATTTTCTGAGCAATTTTTTTTTTTTTGGAAGAGCAAAAATGATTTATTCATAGCCTTTTGGCTGTCTGTGCTGTCTGGTCGGAAGCAGGGAGGAGCTTCTGTGCTCCCTGGTGGCGTACCACCTCTAGGCTGCATGATTTAGATCAACCCTTCAATTTTGATTGAAGTGAGGGATTTTCAGTCACTGGCATCAAAAGAGGGTGGGGGTGTTGTTCTGTTTGAAAGTACTTTTTTCACTTTAAGACAGATTATCGTTTTGTAAATGAAAATTGGATTTCTGAAGAAAGCATGTATTTGCTGTGGTTTAGCCTAATAATTCGGTTCTCTTCGAGTTGCTCACAACTTCTGATTGATAGTTTATTTAAAAATATGTTTGAAAAAATATACAAATTATATTCCTTATATTTCATTAATACAGTTTTACATATTAGTGATTTTTTCTTTTTTTTTTTATTTCAGGGTATTATGAGGGTACAAACATTATGGTTACACTTTATGTCTTTGCCTCACCCAAGTGAGGGTTAGAGGCATATCCTTCCCCTCCTTCAAAGCTCCCCATGTCCTTTATTTGCAATTTTATCCCCCCCATCCCCCTAATCCCTGGAGAATATTTCTGCCACATGAGCACCCTAGTGTTCATCAGTTAGTACCAATTTGATGGCGAGTACAAGTGGAGACCATTCTTCTGATCTCGTGGTAGCTCACTTTGGATAATGGGCTTAAGTTTAATCCAGAAAAATATAAGAAGTGCTAGATTACTGTCGTTTCTCGTGATTGAATAATATTCCATTGTATACATATACCAAATTTTAATAATCCACTCATGAATTGACGGGCACTTGGGTTGTTTCCACATCCTTGCAATAGTGAATTGTGCTGCCATAAACATTCGGGTGCAGATATCTTTATCAGAGAATGTTTTTTGCTCTTTTGGGTAGATGCCTAATAGTGCTATTGTTGGATCAAATGGTATTTCTATTTTTAGCTTTTTGAGATATCTCCAGATTCTTTTCCACAGAGGTTGCACTAATTTGCAGTCCCACCAGCAGTGTAAGAGTGTTTCTATCTCTCCTCATCTTCACCAGCATTTGTCGTTTTGGGGATTTTTTGATAGA
>CAUYSK010035122.1:0-34002 GCA_963575035.1 Avahi laniger | reverse complement strand
GGGCCTTCAATTTCAATTTAAAGGCGGAGGGAAATGATGGTGTGAAAAATCCAAGGTCGATTGGTGCAATTGTGAGTAAATCATTTGAATCTTCCAAACAGATCTGCTGGACCTGGGGCCTTTTAATAGCCAAAATGAGGCTGGGCGTGGTGGCTCACGCCTATAATCTTAGCACTCTGGGAGGCCGAGGAGGGAGGATCGCTTGAGCCCAGGAATTTGAGGTTGCTGTGAGCAAGGCTGATGCCATGGCACTCTAGCCTGGGCAACAGAGTGAGACTCTTGTCTCGAGGAAAAAAAAAAAAAAAAAAACTAAGATGTACCATGTTCAGAGTTAATAAAGTACATTACGCAGCTCAAATCAGAATGCTTTGTAAGATTACTTCAGCCATATCTTTTAAAATTCTAGGCTAAGCTTAATGGAGTTGTATTGCACAGAAAAGAACCATTAGCCACTCTTGAAGAGGTAAGTAAATCAGTATTTGTTCAGAGATTGTGGGGTTGAGTTGAGATTTACCAGGGCAACATTCTAAGCAGAATCAAAACAGATGGTAGTTGAAAGAAAAAGGACAAAGGTTTTCATCCCTGGAAGAGCTAGCTGTGTCCTTGGAAATACCTAGTAAGACACCAAATAGGTTAAACTATGAAATGTGAGTGTGTGAGAGAGAGAGAATTTAATATTTTTCTTTTTTTAGAAACAGGGTCTTGCTCTGTCACCCAGGGTGGAGTAAAATGGCACTATCATAGCTCACCAAAACCTCAAACTCCTGGGTTCAAGCAATTCTCCTGTCTCAGCCTCCCCAGTAGCTGGGACTACAGGTGGTCACCACTTTGCCCAGCTAACTATGAAGTACATTTAAAGCTTATTTTCACAAAACAAATATGATTCCTTCTAAAAAACATGTTAGTAATCACAAGACAGATACAAATAGACAAAGGAATTTAACCAAAAGTTCTCCCTTTGGGTACCCTTGAAACATTTTGGTATGGGTCTGCTGTCAGTACATAAGCCAGTACAACAGATAAATGGCCAGGGGTGAAAAGATCTGGTTACGTGTTTACTAAGTGCCTTTTATGTATACTTGTTACTCAACTTTATCTCTTCTCTTCCTATCTGTTCAGTGGGGAAAATGCCACCTATCTCTCTGCCCCCATATCTTTGGACTATTAGAGAAGAGAAGGGAAGGAATATGGAGGGATGTAAGTTATTTAGTGAAGGACAGAAAGAAAACAGCAGACTTATGAATGTTAAAAGTTGAAATATAAGCAATAAATTGATATGGTCATTATCAAATCTGGTCAGGGTCTCAATCCTTACCCTTCCCCACTAGCATTCCTATACTGCCAATAAAATTAAGCAATCCACTAATATTAATGGGGGGGCGCTCAACAAAAACTGATTCAGCCATGAAGATATCTCCCTGCAGGAATAAACTGTGACTTATTCAGGGCCATTGGTCAGAAAAGAACTCAACCTGAGAAGTATAATTAGTTACTGACAATCTCAGAGAACAAAATAACAGGATCTAAGACAAAGGTAGCTAAAACTGAATCAAAATTAAACTGACCTCATAATTAATGCTATAATCAGGGAGTCTCAGCACATTCCTTAGACGCTCAAGAACTCACTTCAAAGAAAATTTCTCTAAATAAACCCAGTAAAGTTTGCTACTGTTTTCAGACTTTTGTGGGGTGGGGGGTGTTTTTAATCTATCATTCGCTTCAGAAAACATCTGGAATCTGAATCCTAAAAGTTGGGCTTACAGACCTCAAGAAAGCCCAATCCCCTACCCTACATCCTGGAATGCCCAGGAATTTCCTCAATTTGGGTAAAAGGATTTACTATGAAAGTTATGCAAAACCAAATCCTAAACCTGACTTTTGAGGGAATTACAGTCACACAGTGAAATTCATTTTAAGATGCAATGCAACCCACACCATGAATCTGTTAATTGTCTTTGTCAAATTATCCTAAAAATCAATTTGTCTTTCTTGTTATTGCAGGAAATAGAGGTTTATGCCTCATTAATCAGGAGGGGGCACTTCGGGAGCAGTTATTTACTAAACCTTTTAGGTTATATTAGACCACTTTTAAATCAAAGCATTACTTTAAAAAAAATACAGTCCAAATAACAAATTTAGTGTTCCAATCATTTAAAATATAATAGAGATGAGTATACATACATACATATACACATTTAGAACCTGAACATTGAGCTTGATGAAAGTAGAAATCTTGCTCATCTGTAAAACAAGATTTTACTTGTTTTGAAATTAAAGTAGTTACTATTGTTTGTTTCTAGTTTTAGCTACGCAAAATGAAGTTACTCAAACATAACGTTAAGAAAAGCAATCCTGTGGCATGTAACTGTTACTGGAAGTAGTGAGGAATCTTTAAAATAAGTGACTCTCACCTCCCACCTAATTGAGAGACTCCATTCCACTGAGCAGAGAGACCACCTAGGTTCACTCAGTTTTGGTATGTGCATCCCTGCTAAGCAGTGACAAAGGGCTTTCCAAGAAAAAGATAAGGCATGTTTGAGAATTCAACATAAAGCTTCTCCTTCAGCAAGTAAACATCACCTCAATTAAGAAGAGGCAAAGCCTCTAGCAACAAAATTCTCAGATAGTGAAGGGGCTCTCAAAACCCATCTTTAACACAAGCATGATGGTGCAGCCAGGTGGCTCACACCTATAATCCCAGCACTTTGGGAGGCCGAGGAAGAAGGGTCGCTAACCAGCCTGGGCAACACAGCGAAGCTCTATCTCTATAAAAAATTACATTCCTGTAGTTCCAGCTATTCAGGAGCCTGAGTTGGGAGGACTGCTTGAGTCCAGGTGTTCAAGGCTGCAGTGAGCTATGATTGTTCCACTGTGGTCCAGTCTGGGGGACAGAGTGAGACCCTATCTCAAATAAAACAAAAAACCAGAACCATGAAAGAACTACTCCACTTTCCTCCTGGACAAACTCTTCACTGAGCACCTACTCTACATTCGTTGGATTGGGCAGGACTAACGATAATCCTTCTCTCACAGGGTTTATAATCTGAGATAAAATACTTCGGAGCAACTAATTCAGCAATACCCGGTATTATGCAGAACTTGACAGGAGTTCCTCATGACAAAATAGGAGGTCACAGTAATAAGTAAAAATTATACAGAGGAGGTTACATTGTAATTCCTTGACTCCACTCCAACCCTTGCCAGTGTGGAAGGGATGAAATATGCAACAGCCAAGAAGGGATGAAATATGTCCCTAGGGTTGCTGGTGGCATCTCAAGGCACATTTTAGTCCCCAAATGATGTGACAAAGGTTTTCAGGTGAGCCTATAAAAAACTACTCAGTCTAACTGCACAAAACAAACATCATTCCATAACGCTTCCAGGGGAAAAAATGCTCTAAACTGAAGGATCCATATAATCTCTTCAGGGCTCTTCTGCCTAAGGCTTCCTTCTCTTCTTATTCTACACATTCTCCTTGGAGGAGCCTGGCTATTCCTATTATTTTAATGACTTTGCTATCTTCCATGCTCTGGCCCATCCACATACATTTTGGTTCTTTAGACATGCCATACTCTCTCTCACCTACCTGAAATACTCTTCACCTCTTCTTCTAACTCCTATCCATCCTTTAGGTGAGTAAAAATAAATAAATTAATTAATTAATAAAAGGAGTTAACCACGTAAGTTCCAGTCTGTGCATTAATCAAGACTTAAGGTAGTTTCTGCTATTTTTGTTTTGCCTATGATAGGAGAAATAAAAGATCATCATGGTATAAATGCTCATCTGCCCAAACTTCTCCTGTGGAAAATTTTCCCTCACCTCACAAACTCAGGTATATTGCCCCAAGATTTATTACTGAATTACCTAATCCTGGGCACAGAATACAACTCCAACCCAAGGGAAGTAGGCTGTCACATGATTCTGGCCCTGACACCCCCTCGACAGCAACCATTGCCAAAGTGCACACACCTCCAAAACTAGAAGGTCATGTCCCAAACTGTATAAGTTGCAGCATCAAAAGAAACACTGCTCACAATCACTGGTGTAACCAGAATCCCTTTCTACTGCTTTCTCGGTTGTTTATTAACAAAAGAACCACAGGACTTTTAACAATCAAAATCAACAGAGAACAGGGATGGGGACAAGGAGCCTGGCAAAAATGGGAATTCTGGAGGCCTAATGTGGACAGTCTACTTTTGAAAGGAAAGATTCCTTCCTCCTTAAAAAATAAAAAGCTAGTAAAATACAAGTCTGGTTATAACATAGGCCTAAATATGTGGTTGTCAACTAAGACCTTAAAAGGGTCTTAGAAGGGAACATACTCAGACCCACAAAATTAAACTTGGCTAAAAGCCACCCTAAAACCACCACCCTAAAAACAAGGTTAAACAACTTTAACATGCTTCTCCAGAACACCTCTGTGTGATACTCTGGTGCTAGAGTATACACAATTTGTAGAGTTGGGCATGATTACATAAACTTTTGACTTTTTAGCGTAAAGCAAATATAAAGCTCCCTCTCTACCACAAAAGAATAGAAAATTTCATGAATACATCTGTGCATTTGCTTCTCCAAGTAGGGCAATAACTCTCCCCAATCGTCAATCTATATCAAAAGTAAACTCTCACTGGGCTGATGGCATGCACGTGTAGTCCCAGCTACTTGGGAGACTGAGGCGGGTGGCTTCCTTGAGCCCAGGAGTTTGAGTCCAGCTTGGGCAACATAGCTAGACCTCGCTCTTTAAAAAAAAAAAAAAAAAAAGGAGCAAATTCTTATATGGAAGAATGTCAACAACTACAGCCATCTAAGCCCTGCTGCTTGACTCAATTTGCTTAAAATCATTTACAGAGAGGAGATACAGGTTAGATTTTACTTTTCCTTTGCCTTACCACAAACATCTAAAGCAGTGGAAACTGAAACAAGTCATACAGACACACTACCTTCTAGAAGTAGTACTGTGACATTAATTAAGTCAAAGACATATGCATGCAAAAGAAAGCTGCCCTAAAGAGAAACCAAGAAAAAGTAGTTCAGAAAGAACAGGGGCATCTGTTTAGCCCTTTTAGATAAAGAAAGATAAAAGATCAAAAACATGATACAAAATTCCATCAACAGGAACTTTGCACTCTATCAATTTCAATGCAAAAATCATGTCTTCCTTGGTTCCCCAGCTTGAATCTTTTGAACCCAAAGAGTGGGCAGGTGAGATAGGTGGCTGGTGACCTGGAAGGAGCTGTGGTCTCTGGGAGCTGTGATATAGCGAGCATGACTGTCCACTTCTACAGGGGCAACCAAGAAATAATTACTGTCAATTGCACTGGTGCTTCTCTGGACAATTTTCTTGCCCACGAAACTGTTATAAAAGTACTGAGATAATATAATTTAAGTAGTTTCTATTTATTAGTTTATAAGAGGTAGGCCATGCAGACTAAAAAGGAACCAAGAGTTTAAGGGAAAGGAGATGCCTTTCCTTCTAAATTTTCAAATACAACTCATTCCTCAATACAATTCCTCAATCCAATTGACACAAATGCTTTTCTCCCCAGGGAACTAAAATGGTTACTTGAAGGAAGAATTTAATCCAGCTTCTTCTGCATAGCAAAGGTTCTCCCCCGCCCCCCAGCCAAAAGGGCATTTAAAACATCCTAAGGGCTTCTTTTCATTTTAAAAAAATTAAAAGACATCACCCCTATGAGACTCTTCTCCTTAAAACTTTTGGTTGCAATTTGTATAGAATAGTGTCTCTGAAAAGACTCTATAGGAATCTGATTAAACCTCATTCACAGAAAAATGAACAAGCAACAAAATTTCACAAGCCAGTTTATGGACCCAGGTTAGGGGGACTTCTAGCCTATAGAGAGACTATAGAAATAGAAAGGATCAACGTCAGAGAACAAGTGGTATCCTTGGGGTCTAAAACAGGACATGTCTCCCTCCTTTCCTTAACCAACGAGGAGGAAAGCATTGTGAATGCGAGTGCAGGCTCACGGGCAACTTTGGCTTGGGGATTTCTGTTTGGCCTGCAAAATTGTCTGAGAACCATGCTTCACTCTGAAACTCTTCTTATCTAGTCTTCTTTCCTTTCCCTCTCTATGAGACCTGCCCTATGGTCTGAAGACTCTACTGGCCCTAAGGGTATTCCTGCAGCCTTTTCTCTCCCTTTGTATTTCCCAGGCATTTCCCCCAATAAAACTCTTGTACTTCTAATCCTATCTTAGGGTCACTTCCAGGAGGAGTCAAACTACCCACCTGCATTGCTGCCATTTCCACACCTTTACACAGGGCACTAAGGAAGGGACCTTGGAGTCTTACAGTTCTCACTTCAGTACCATACAATGGAAAAACTTTACCCAAGACAATTACTTCTTAGACTGGTCCAGTGGAATTCAGCCCTTATAAGCCAACAGGCTTTGATATTCTTGTTCAACAGACACCATCAGTAGTTTTGAGATTTCTGTCCTCAGGTCTGAGACAAATTCCCACTAAAGGTAAGTGCCAATAATATGGGAGAAATAGGTATGTTGTGTCAAATCAATATGGCAAGGTGTGTAAAAGGCCTTCCCTTTGTCATGCCTGAAAATATAACACTGACTCATGCTAGAAACATCTTTTGCATTTATACAACACTAAACATGGAGCTGTACATTGATAACCAAGGTCTAAAAAACGATAACATTATTTGACAGAGAGAAACTAGAGTCAGGTCAAGCAAAAACAAGCCAAAGCAAAAGTCCTATTCCAAAGTATGAGTGACCTTTTGTATTCAGAAGACAGATGCCGACAACAGTTACTATGAGACTCAAGTCAATTCCTAAGTGTGCCAGTAGAACTAGTGTGGAAAGGCTCTATTATTTCAGTGCCACAACCCCAATCCCAGGACCAGCTGAGGCTTTCAGTTAAGGTGTAGGTTGAGATTCTGAGGTAAATACAAGGGACTATTTTCAGAATCAGTCTGAAAACTGCACCATATCATTTGTCCTAAATCGCCTCTGCTCCACTGTTAACACTTAGGGCATATGTATTAAAATGACTGTATCAACCTGCCCTTTCCTGCCAGTAGGACATCCAAACATCAACTCAGCATTATTTTTCAGTCAGCATGGTGATAAAACATTGTTATAAAATAGGAAAGAGAGGGAGAAATCTTTTAGAGTTTCCTAAAATTTTCAAAGAAAAAAAATACCCATATGCTTTGTTTTGCAAGTCTCCCCTCCACCCACTTTATTCTTGGTTTAGGATGTTAAGCTCTTAATGACAAAGAAGCCAAGCCCCTTTAGCTAGTATATCACCACATCTGAAGCAAATCATAGTCATACTTTGATTTTAACCAAGCATGACAACAAGGCAATTGAGTAGCTTTCCAAACTACCAGAGCAGCAGCACTACCTTGCATAGGCTGGTGTTAAATCAGCACTTCATAAATAGTGCAGGCTTCTATCCATTTAGATGATCCCTCTATGCAGAATCGGCAGTCTAACACTGGCGCTCACAAGCATTAAAAATCATCACTCTGCTAACCCAACTCACTGTTCAGACGGGTCTTCTTGAATGCAGCCTTTATTACAACCTCACTGCTGCTTCCTACACTGAAGGAAAACCATGTTTTAAGCCAGGAGTTCTTCTTTCTTGCTTTATTGTAATCAGGGGGTCTTGCAACGACCCCAATGCTGTTACAAAAAGCCCGGTGCTTTATAACAGTAAAGCTTCTGGAAAACCCAAACAAAAGACGCGTCATCCGGTGACGTCAGCCTATATACAGTTCTGTGTGGTCGCAGCACATAAGCAAATCCATTCTTGTGCCGTTTCTCAGAAAAGCTTTTCAGTAAATGCACTCATGCTGCTCCAGGAGCTCTTCTCTGCAACAAGCCGCCCATCTGCCATCAACAAGTTAAGACTGAGAGAACTAACGGCTGCGGAAAGGGGAGACTGACGCTTTGATTAACCAGCTGAGCAGTTAGAGGAGGAGAAAATAAATAACTTACATTCAAAGCTGATTTAGGGGATCAGAGCGGTCACAGAAAATGAAGTCAATGCTTTCCAGAGGAATATCCTAAGGAAAAAACAACTCACCCTGGTGGATTCTATTTTACTCGGAAAGCCTGAGACACAGAAAACAGGAAACTGGTCAAAGGCTCCTACATGTTAGGAGCCTTTTACAGACTCACTGCGTTGAGTCTAATAACCGCGACTGAATGCAGCCTCCAATGTGCTCAGAAGAATGGGTAAGTCTGTGTATTTATTTATATGCCTTTTACAGTCAACAAGGAATCGTGCTTTTAAAATAAGCTGCTGAATTCACATCTTATGAGGGAAATCACTGTCACATTTTTGGATTTTGAGGTTTGAGCATATATCGTTGACGGTAAGGACATGTTTTATCTTCTTTTTAAATCGTTTAAGTTTTGTTCTAGTCACACCAACAAGGTTGATTTTTCTGCAGTAAATGAAAAATAAGTTATATGCAGTAAAATCTTTCGCCATAATGTTGTTTTCTTCAATAGCCCATATGTTCTGCTGAAAAATATCCTATCTTCTTGTTTTCCCTAAATTATATTCTGCAGGCTTACATTTCAAGTGGCCATTAGGGGCCCCTATGCTGGCAGCAATATATGCAATGAGCATGGTTTTAAAAATGCTGCCTGCCCTGGGTATGGCGTGTCCACCCAAATGCCGCTGCGAGAAGCTGCTCTTCTACTGCGACTCTCAGGGCTTCCACTCAGTGCCAAACGCCACAGACAAGGGCTCTCTGGGCCTGTCCCTGAGGCACAATCATATTACAGAGCTTGAGAAAGATCAATTTGCCAGCTTCAGTCAACTTACCTGGCTCCACTTAGATCACAATCAAATCTCAACAGTAAAAGAAGATGCTTTTCAAGGACTATATAAACTTAAGGAATTAATCTTAAGTTCCAACAAAATATTTTACTTGCCAAACACAACTTTTACCCAACTGATTAACCTGCAAAATTTGGACCTGTCTTTTAATCAGCTGTCATCTCTGCACCCAGAGCTCTTCTATGGCCTTCGGAAGCTGCAGACCTTGCATTTACGTTCCAACTCCCTGCGGACTATCCCAGTACGTCTGTTCTGGGACTGTCGTAGTCTGGAGTTTCTGGATTTGAGCACAAACCGTTTGCGAAGTTTGGCTCGCAATGGATTTGCAGGATTAATCAAACTGAGAGAGCTTCACCTAGAGCACAACCAGCTGACGAAGATTAATTTTGCTCATTTCCTACGGCTAAGCAGTCTGCACACACTCTTCCTACAATGGAACAAAATTAGCAACTTGACATGTGGGATGGAGTGGACCTGGAGCACTTTAGAAAAGCTAGACCTGACTGGAAATGAAATCAAAGCCATCGACTTGACTGTGTTTGAAACGATGCCGAATCTTAAAATACTCCTCATGGATAACAACAAGTTAAACAGCCTTGATTCCAAGATCTTAAGCTCCCTGAGATCCCTCACAACCGTTGGCCTCTCTGGCAATCTGTGGGAATGCAGTGCCCGAATATGTGCTCTGGCCTCCTGGCTGGGCAGTTTCCAAGGTCGGTGGGAGCATTCCATCCTGTGCCACAGTCCTGACCACACCCAAGGAGAGGATATTCTAGATGCAGTCCATGGATTTCAGCTCTGTTGGAATTTATCAACCACTGTCACTGCCATGGCTACAACTCATAGAGATCCAACCACTGAATACACAAAAAGAATAAGCTCATCAAGTTACCATGTGGGAGACAAAGAAATCCCAACTACTGCAGGCATAGCAGTTACTACCGAGGAACACTTTCCTGAACCAGACAATGCCATCTTCACTCAGAGGGTAATTACAGGAACAATGGCTTTATTGTTTTCTTTCTTTTTTATTATTTTTATAGTGTTCATCTCCAGGAAGTGCTGCCCTCCCACTTTAAGAAGAATTAGGCAGTGCTCAATGATTCAGAACCACAGGCAGCTCCGATCCCAAACACGACTCCATATGTCAAACATGTCAGACCAAGGACCATATAATGAATATGAACCCACCCATGAAGGACCCTTCATCATCATCAATGGTTATGGACAGTGCAAGTGTCAGCAGCTGCCATACAAAGAATGTGAAGTATAATACCTACCCATCATCAAAAAATCACATCAGATAAGTAACCTATTTTACATAGTAGAGGCTAAATACATATCTAATTTTTACCAATGGTTACATTAAGCCTAATTTTCCAAACTAAGTGGAGACTTAGTTTTTGAAGTGTTAAAGTATTTTTAATTTTTTAAATGAAACCATATTTTAAGTGTTAAATGAAGCAATGCTCACATTAATTTGCACTTCTGTTGTAAAGTCTTTAAAATGCTTACTTCAAAATAAGACGTTTCATGTATGTAATTATATAATATTGTGTGTAAACATTTACACTAAGGTCTCCATATGCTATTTTTTTTTCTACTGAAAACAGTTTGGAAAGAAGCTGTGGAGCAGAAACAGATATGGATCAATACCTGTTTGATCACTGCTCTCCATCCCATGTACCACAACTAGCTAGCTGTTTAAAAGGAGACCTAGCAAACTTCTCTTGTATGATAATTTGGTATTTACTCAAATCTTCAATCTACTACCAGTGTGGGAAGTAGAATTTCATGTATGCTGAAGACTGGTAAATATTAAACACTCTCCCTTCCAGAGTTTTTGCCTGGGTTAGTAGATATTATCAAAGACCACATCATGAAATCAGAGCTCCTTATGTAATTCTCATAAGCTGAGTGACTCTTTAATATATTTAAGCAATGAATCTAAGTGATTGTGAAAAGGTCTCATTACAATGAAATCAACACTAAATAATTACACTGATTTCTTTTCATACATTTCTAGTTTGACTTATAATGGACATTGATTATATTATATTATAATGGACGTTGATTTTTGTGGCATTTAGGCAACTGTTTTAAACTAGTATTAAAGTACCATTTTACTAATTAATTTACTAAATCCTATATTTACATTTATAATGTGAAAAAAAGATTTAAAAATTATTTTGGAGAGAAAAGAGATAAACAAAGTTAATTTAACAATCCTGACATGCTCCCTCCAATTTGAAAGCACACACACAAACACATACACTTTTTCTCTCAACGGTCACAATCAAAGATGCCTTGGCAAAGGGGTTTAAACCTCTTTCTTCTGCCTTTTCCTGATTTTTCAAACCTCAAAGAGCCAGATTAAAAAGAATTGGCTAGCAACAGGCATAACACCAATTTTCTTATAATACAGTATAAAGGAACTGTGAAAAAAATCACTTTCTAAATATTATATGCTAAATTTTGACCTTTTAATAAAGATACATATTCATATTATAAGCATAGTTCCTTCTAAGTGAAGGGAATATTCTGCTGAGGTTAATCTGATGGTGGAACAACTCGACACGCCTATGCAGCCACACAGTGGTAACTCAAAGGCAGCACGGAGACGAGGGGATGAAAAGGAAAGGCAGATTTTGAGATCTGACTCTCGGGTTAGCTGAAGTTACAAGGCAGCCAAGAATGATTATACACAATCTGCACCAAACAGGGCAAGGCCCCAGGACCTGCTGCTGAAAAGGGAAAGAGGGGAGGTTCTCCACTGCAAATATAAACATTCCATAATTAACAAGTTATAAGGATGCCACATTTTTCATGCAGAAAAGAACCACAAGTATTCAGTTTCTTGCATTATGATTTTTAAAGAAAAACTATGACATATTTGGGATTTAGATGCAAGTTACCCATTTGCACAGAATTTTTCCATAAATAAGGTTCCATATATGCACAAAACTGTGAAATCAGAGCCCTAACTTGATTTTTTTTAAATGAGCATTTTTATAACTGCCATTTATTATATGTAGAAAAAAGGGATTAACTCCTTAGAGGAAACCATTACCATAAAAAAAAAAAGGTTATCTTTTCCTTATCATGAACATTAACATGATATCCTTCATTCAGGGCATATTTTCTTCCCAGGATTGAATCAAAAACATAGTCTTAACATGTTAAGATGTAGTTTAATATGTAAGATTTAATTATAATTTTTCTTTTTTAATACGAAGAGAAGGGTACCTCAGTACCCTTCACCTAAACATGTCTCAGTGAAAAGCAGATGAGATCACAAATTACAGTAAAAAAATGTGCTCTCTGCATTTTTAAAGGTGGGTAAGATTAGTCTGTCAAACTCTCAACCCAGTTCAATTCAGTTAATCTTGAGTGGTGAGCATTTTCCCTCCTGTTAAACCAGACCCTGGGCTTGTATGGGTAGAGAAAGAAGCTGATTTTATAGCACAGAGAGCAGGGCACTACTTCCCCACAGAGGGGATGGACCAGGAGCCCCTATGACAAACGAGAGCTCCATGAGCTAAAATTTATCAACCCACTTATGAGGATGACCAAAGCCATTTGTCAGGTGACGGACAGCTTGGTCACAACACAACTGTGTCCTGAGCACACGAGATTCCATCAGCCCTGAAGGATAGCAGAAGAGTATTTTCCATCATTTTAAACCACAACTAAAATTAATTCAAACTGCAAAGAAGGTTAAGAAATCCCCTTCTTTGGCTGGGAATCCCTACATTAATCCTAAAGGACTATCAGTTGGCAAAATCTTTCCCATATGTGGAAAAGCCAGCCATTTAGTAATTCAGGGGAAAAGCATAGCCAAGGCCACCGAGGCATATTTCCAGTTTGAAAAATAATTGATTTTTTTTTTTTGCCCTCCATTTTTTTGGTAATGCCCTCTGAGAAAAGTGAATGACAGTGCCAAACAAGTATTTTCCTTTCTCATTTAAAACAAAAACTCTTTTAATTGCTTACAGAAGGCAGGATTCCATTTAATTTTTGTCTATTTTTGTTTCGGAATCAGAAAGGTTTGAAGATAAGGCTGTTAGTCATCTGTGCTTTCTTTACCAACTGACTAGGTTGGAACAGCAACACTGCAGATCCTAGTAACACAATGTTAAAGCTTTTGTTCTTTGGTGGGGTTTTATTCTCTTCACCACCACCACCACTCACTCCTCCTTTTTTCCCCCCCATTTTCAAGGTTAGAGGAAAATGACCATCAAAAACCGGAAAAATAATTCTCTCTCTGGAAAAAGGAAAGCTAAAGAAGACCATACCATACCCACCACCTAGAAACCAAGAACTACTTTGGAATGATTTATATTCATTTCTGTAGCTTGCCAGGGATTTCAATCACCTTTCTGGGCTGGTAAATTTGTGAATCCACACACAACTCTGTGAATACCCACTGCCAACATCAAAAAGCAAAGATACTAATTTTTTAAGCCAAAAATCTGTAATAACACATGTAATTTCTTAATGTGCCTAAGTTAATTTCTATACCAATTCAATGAATGAATTGATTGAACTTCCCAACTCCACTAATTATTAAAATCCATCTGCTTATTCTAATGCTAGTCACCAAGAGCTAGACTCCATCTTTCCAATAAAAAAATGAGCCCTGGATAGCACTAGGTCTGAATCCTAAAATTCTGAACAGGCCTATCATTTTCTTCAGGCATATTTCCTATATATGCAGCTATCTGGGGGAAAAGCTATAAATGCCCTGTTCTTTCTGAAGTGTGGATATCAATATAAAATTTTTAAGAGTATTTTTAACAGCTGACTTACATGATCATTTTTCTAACACAGCAATACAGTAACAGACCTATCTCAAAAGTCTGTTTTGGGACACACTTTTCATATCTTATTGGTTAAAGCCCTTGAGCCAGAAAAAGGCAAAGACAATAAGGCGATCCATACATAATTAAATATTTCTCTATCTAACCTGGGGCAAACTCAAGAGTACTTGAATAAGGCCAAAAATATAGAAAATGACTGTTTAAGCTGTCATTCTGCTATTGCGAACATCTGGAAACTTCTGAAACTCCTCCAACTAACCTTTTCTTCCTTGATTAAAAAAAATCTGATATATGGAATATTTAGTGAACCTTCCCATCAACACTGAGACTGGAAACTAAAAGTACAGTCCAAACACATTGTGTTCATTCACCTTCAAGAGCCATTTTTTGAGGGGTGGGAGGTGGGCAGATGGGTTGGGGTGGGAAGAAAATACTATTATGCAGGAGGTCTTGTGGGGAGGGTAACATAAAGTACTATGTACAGGAAAGTTTTGTTATTAAAATTGTGTATACTGTAAAAAGTCAATGTCTCTATTTTTTTTTTTACTTTTCCCTGATAACCTATCAATTTTGACATGTGAAACTTGAAAAGCCATTTGTGACAGATACAGAAATCCTGAATGAACAGTTGTTTTGTACCATGTTCCTCTACAATGCCAAATGTGTCAGTTTAAAAAAAAATGGCAGCTAATCATCACCTGTCTTCATTCAGAGAGAGGCAAAATTAGGCTAAGAAGGAAGTAAAGGTAAAGAGATGGTAGATGGGAGGAACAGAGGGGGCCTAAGCCACCGTGCAATAAGAAGCTGCTCTGTCACCAGCCTTAGCAAGTGGACAAACAGCTGTTCCAGGCCCCAGGACCTGGGGTTGGCTATACCTCTCCCAACCCTCCTCTACACTGGACTGCCACCACGGCCTGGGGAGCTTCAGAAAGGCCTGCAATTGCCTGTATCTAGCAAACAACAACTTGGCCTCTGCCTCAGAGGTTAGATCCCAGCAGGACCTTGCACACCACTCCTAAAAGGAAAGTACACAGGTGCTGAAACACTGGGACCATTAGGATCTTTACATGACCTACTCTACCCCTCATGCCAGCTCAGTGAGTACAGATGGGGAAAGAAAGAGAAGATCTTTAATTAGAGTTGACCCTTTAAGGATGTGGGGGGTGGTTAGGGATCCCGACCCCATCCCCCACATGGAGTCGAAAATCTATATATCTTACTGATAATATAAATAGTCAATTAACAAGTACTTTGTATATGTATTATATACTGTATCCTTACAATAAAGCTAGAGAAAAGACAATTATAAGGAAGAGAAAATACATTTACTATTCATTAAGTGGAAGTGGAGGATCATAAAGGCTTTTATGCTTAGCGTAGTCTTCATGCGGAGTAGGCTGAGGAGGAGGAAGAGTAGGGGTTGGTCTTGTCGCTTGGGGTGGCAGAAGTGAACGGAAATCTGTGTGTCAGTGGACCTGCACAATCCAAACCCGTCATTCAAAGGTTGACTGTAATGTCCTTGCTTGGCATAGATAAATACACTCAGGACAGCATGCTGTACCTGGACAGCACTGGGGCAGAAACTGCCCTAGCCTCCAGGAGCTGATTGCCAAGAGCCTGCCATACTTGCCAGGATGCACTTATTACTTCTCCAGCCCCAAAGCAGCATAGTAAGACCAGATGGGGGAATAAACAAGGCCACCCTTTGTCCAATGCCCAGAGACGCCAGGATCAGAGAGGCTAAGAGAGCTTTCACACCAGGAATTTCAGCAGTAACTAGGAGGGAGGCAGGATGCACACCACACAATTCTACTGTCAAACTCATCCTATATGCACTAGAGGGCATAGGCGATGGTGCTTTTAAATTGCACAAAAAGAACAAATTCCTACACTTGATGGACACTTGATAGAGTTAAAGTCAGAGCTTATTAACATAATTCTCACATATTTTAATCTTGAAAATCCCATGTAAAGCTACATCTGATTTCTTTATCAGTTATTCTAATTAATTTTGCCTGTATGCCATAGCATTCTCAGGTTCCCACTCAAATATATAATAGATTTCTTCAAGGTCTATTTAAAAAGATTTTTTCCTTTCTTTAAATATATCTAACCAGCTGGGTACTCAAATCTCTCTTAGAGAGACAAAATGTATTACAAATTGTCTTTTACAAAGAGAGAAGGGGAAAAGTGGTGTAAGTCATAGCTATTACAAACATCTCTCAGCAAGAGTTTGACCTTCCTCCTCACTAGTGGATGTTCTGGGAACAGCCTTAAGGACAGATCTTGAACCTCCCCTTCCGCTGTCTGAAAGGGATAGTAAAGAGAAAGAAATTTCCAAAGCCAAGTATAAGGAGGCACACTATCCTGCAAATCCCACAAACCAAAATACCATCCCTCTATACATAAAGCCCAAGAGCAAAGCCTAGCAAGGCCGCCAACTCGGGAACTCCTGCTAGAAAGCCAGCACCAAGGAGTATCTGTAAACAACCCTGAGAGGCAGAGGCCAATGGTTCATCCCTCATTTGGGAACCAGATTTTAAAATTACAGCCCCAGAGATAATTCCCAAAGCCTTTTTACAGCTTTCAAGAGACTTTACCAAGAACCCTGCAGAAGAGACATAAAAATGTCAAACATTAACTTTACTGAATATCCATTCACAATTGTGTTTATAGCATAAGAACTCCCTCTTTAGGCCCTGGTACCCTCTTCCTCAAAAAAGGAGTTATAAAATCTCTAGGTGGCTTTTCATGGAAAATCATCAGACAAATCTCTACAGCCATTTATATTAGCCTACGTGTTTCAACATCATGAAGGCCAAAAAAGTTCTCATGATGAACAAAAACATTTCCCGTTGCTTAGCTGTCAAATACATGAAAAGCAACCACTCACCCCCAAAACCTCTGAAAACAATGTATTTATCATTTACATATAACATACATCTACAGAGTTAAAGAAACTTAGAAAAATACATTCATATTACAAAATAGTTGAAATAAAGGTATAAAAAGATCAAAAGCAGGGATTCTTAACCCCAAGGGTCCGGGATATGTTTCAGAAGATGTACAAACCTCTTGACATAATAATGCAATATTATTCATGAGTCCAGAACTTTCACCAGATCCTCAAGAGTTTTGATAAATCACAAAATCGGGTTAGGAAGCCCTAGTAGAGCAATGAAAGTTACTTCTAGTATACACCAATTTGGCCCTGATCTTCCTAGTGGCCACTGACAAAGAATAAAACCAACAGCTTTCATGTGATAAAGAAGTAGAGGCACTTAAATGCAAAAGTCTGTGAATTATTTATAAAATGGAATCAGTTGTAGGAAAAATAAGGAAACAAGTCAGAATGTATCTCTAAGGAGGTTTTGGAAAATAGGCAGCCTTGTTCTTCAAGTCAACTCTTGATAAAAGCTAAGGGTAAGGAGCCTACACAAACATGCTGCATGCTTTGTGATGATCTAATGTTTGTTGTGTCCCAAGGCTGGATAGAGTCTAGAAAGCATGCAAGAATGAGCACCCTCTTAGAAGAACAGCTCATGTTTCCTCCTTATCACATCCCTGGGACCCAAACTTGCATGTTCCAACACATAAGGGACACCCAGGAAATACTACATCACGCATCTTCTAGACTAGGAGTACAATTTAGAATTAAAAACCTCTTTCACTACTGCAGTAACAAACAGAAGCACATATCATACAACATCTCTGGTTGTGCTAATGATAATCGTTAAGTCTTCTTTGGGTAAGAATCTATAAGATGATAACTATTTCCTAAGAAAGAACAAATTTAGAAAAATAAAGCAATCATTAGTGTGTCTGAAATTTAACTGTCTGTTTAAAACTTAAAATTCATTCTATAAGCCATTAGAAAAACTAGATTTTTTTTTTTCTTTTTTTTGAGACAGAGTCTCACTTTGTTGCCCTGGCTAGAGTGAGTGCCATGGCGTCAGCCTAGCTCAGGGCAACCTCACACTCCTGGGCTCAAGCAATCCTACTGCCTCAGCCTCCCAAGTAGCTGGGACTACAGGCATGCGCCACCATGCCCAGCTAATTTTTTTTCTATATATTTTTAGCTGTCCAATTAATTTCTTTCTATTTTTGGCAGAGATGGGGTTTCGCTCTTGCTCAGGCTGGTCTCGAACTCCTGAGCTCAAACAATCCGCCCACCTCGGCCTCCCAGAATGCTAGGATTACATGCGTGAGCCACCACGCCCGGCTGAAAAACTAGATTTTTAACAAGAGCAAGTAAAGTAACATAGCAGTTAGGAGGCCTGCTCCACAGTTGAGCCTGTGACCCTGGAAAAATCCTTCAGCCTCTATATGCCTTGGGCCCTTCATCTCTAAAACAGAATTAACAGCAGTAACAATCATAGGGGGATTTATTCATATAAAGTCCTGAGACTAGCACATAGTAAATGCTCAAAAACATTCGTTATTTTTAATAGCAACATGCAGAGAACTAAAAGCTACAGATTCATCAAATAGAGAGTGTAAGTCACATTCAAGATATGTCAGACCCATGTGTTGCTTCCTAAAACTCCCTACTTTCTAGTCTTTCTTCTCTAAGTTAATGTGCAGAATCCAAAAATGAAGATTGATAATTAGCCAGTTTTCAACAAGTCTCAATAGCCTAGTTACACTTTTTACATATAATAGTGATATAAAACTGACCACATTATCTCACAGTTAAGTAATCTGCTTTATAAAATGTATTATAATATTAGACATGATATTACTCCAGTTTGGCTTTATGAATCAAGGCTAAATTTCTAACGGCTTAAAATCTCTAATTGCAAAATTCCTTCTATGTAAGGAAGTCACTGAAAATCAAGTGATGCCTCTTTTCCTTGTTCAATAAAATCACATAGGAGAACACATACTATTCATTATCATAAATGGATACTATTTCTACAAAAGAAATAAGAAATATTCTCATTCAGCTTCTGACAATTATATTTTAAGACAAAATACATGGCTGAGAATTAAGGATCACTATTTATGTTCCTTTTTACTTAGAAAAAATATACTTTAAGTCTATCACATCTAATTTAGGAAGCAGCCCTTTCAATTGTGGCAGATTTAGTTCCAAGGCAGATTTGCCATAATTATTTAGGGGTGTGGGCAAGAGAGGTATGACAGTTTAAAAATACAAAGATAACCCATTAGTCCAGTGCATGCAGGAGGGCATGTTTCATGGTATCTGGATAGTAAGCCTCCTTATTACCAAAATCTCTATTCAGTATAAAGCTTGCTTAGAATTAACCTATCTGAATGAAATACCTACATTCAGTCTTATCAGAACCTGCAGGCCTTATACCCCAGATTTTTCAAGTCAAGAACTTATTTCTTGGCATTGTCTTTCCAAGAGCACGATCTAGTTTATCCAACAAGGAAACTCACTTTATCTCCTCCTTCATCTACAATTTTTCTTCATTTTCCCACATCTCTTGATCCTGGGCTTACTACCTGTTTCTCCTTATGCCCAAAAAATTCCAAAGAAAACCACCTTACTGAGGGGAAACCATTCAGTTACAGTATATCGACTGCTGAGCAGAGAACCCACTTTCTAAGAAATACCTATGATTTACATAATACTCCCCAGCTCCACAAAACTAACTGCTTATCAGCTGCAAACTGATCCATACAATTTGGGAATTACAATCAGAAATACAATCACCCATCTGTATTATCTTCTCAGTCTACCCTTCTCTTTCCATAGATTCAAGTACAAAATAATGTTTATTCATTTTGATTTCACTTTCAAAAGACCAGGAATACCAGCCATTTAAGAAGTACCCTTTTTGGCCAGCATGGTGGCTCATGCCTATAATCCCAACACATTGGGAGGCCAAGGCAGGAAGACTACCTAAGGCCAG
The DNA here is from genome assembly GCA_963575035.1 of Avahi laniger. Lineage (NCBI taxonomy): Eukaryota > Metazoa > Chordata > Mammalia > Primates > Indriidae > Avahi > Avahi laniger. The sequence continues at coordinate 14,464 of CAUYSK010035122.1, read as the reverse complement.
GAGTTGAAAACCAGCCTGAGCAACACAGCAAAATCCATCTCAACCAGAAAAAAAAAAAAAAAAAAAATTAGCTGGACATGATGGTGTGTGTCTATAGTCCTAGGTTCCTGGGAGGCTAAGATGGGAAGATCCCTTGAGCCCAGGAGTTCGAGCTTACAGTAAGCTATTATTGTGCCACTGTACTCCAGTCTGGATGACAGAGCAAGAATCCATCTCTTTAAAAAAAAAAAAAAAAAAGAGTACCCTTTTTGCTTTTAATAATTAGCAGTCACTCTGGCTCTCTGACCAAATAAATTCTTCAATACCCTTTATACCTTTAATATGAATAGCCATTTTCTTGCTCTTATTTGGGGATGAGGAATATGAATTAGGGTATAGAGGACATACTTGTGAAAATTTTGAGAATGTAGAATTCTGAGGGAAACAATAGGCAGTAATCCTTATTTCCTTCATCTACGTTCTAAAATTTCATCCCAGTTTTCTCAGGATTCCATAGAACTGGCCACAAAAACACTATGACTTTTCATGTGAAAGTATGTTCTGCCATGGTCTTTGAACCAAAAGAGAAAAAGACAGGAAGATTAGGCATTAGTAACTGTTCCATGTCAGGACTGCCCACATGGCTCACACATTAAGAACTGTGTTCAGGAGCGCCCTGACGATGCTACTTCTCTCTGATCAACCTTTCTATTTTCCCTTGAAATCTACCTGGGGGAAAAATGGCAGTGGGAAAAAGAGGGGAAGAATCTACCATCCTGAGTACACTCCTACAGGCCACTGGGACAGTGCCACATCACCACAGCTCCCTCTTTTCTTCTGATGATCCCTGCAGGCCATTGTGTACAAAAAAAAGTACCCTCTGACACTTTTGCTCTCTGACACTTGCCATCAACTTCCAACAACTAGAGCTCGTTTTTATTATTGTGTTAAAACTGCCAGTCTTAAGATTTATCTATTACTCTACATGAAAACCTAATAGCAAGTGGTCAGGAATTTTCTTCTTTTTGACACAGCATTCCTGAAATGTCAAAAGACATTACAGTGCATAAGCAATATCATCATCTAGACACCCAATTTGTGCTCACTTAGATGTGAGATGAATCACAGATTGCGAAGAACAAGACAAACTGCAAAAGGGTTTATCTGAAGTCTACTTGACATTCCCATTATATTTATCACCCTAATTTATAACCAAAATTATTAAACAAATGTTAAAAACATAAATCTACTGGTTTCCCAAAAACAATAATCAATATTTTGAAGCTCTCACCTTTTAAACATTTTATGTCGATCTTTAAACATAAACATACACACACATCCCTCAGTTTAAACTGAGGAGGGAGTCTGGGGAATATAACTTATTTCACAGATATAACCTATGAAAAGGCTAGATTTTTTATCCTGTTATTTGTAACTAGCATTTTAACTAATTGAATTCCAAGACCTATATCAACTAAGATTAAGACGACTATGGATGAAATACACTGAGAAGGGTAGAAATGGGGAACTATCAAGATTCAGTTCGTGACATTTGAAACGTAGAATATTTGTTAGTTGTCCAAGTAGAGATGACAAGACCAAGGGAAAGGTACAGGCTAGAAATATAAATTTAGAAGTCATCATCAGTAAACAGAGGTATTTAAAGTCACAAGCCTAGATGAGATCACCAAGGGAATGAGTGTAGATGTAGAGGAGACTCAAAGAACCACACTTTTCTACTAGCCCAGTCTGAGGAATCTTTAAATAATATCTATCAAACGGTAGTCACTGAAAAAAGGATGGGTTTCAGCCAGGCACAGTGGCTCACACCTGTACTCCTAGCACTGTGGGAGGCTGAGGCAGGAGGACTGCTTGAGGTTAGGAGTTCAAGACCAGCCCAAGCAAGAGTGAGACACCCGTCTCTGCCAAAAATAGGAGAAATTAGCCAGGCATAGTGGTGCATGCCTGTAGTCCCAGCTACTTGGGAGGCTGAGGCAAGAAGATCACTTGAACCCAGGAGTTTAAAGTTGCAGTGAGCTACGATGATGCCACTGCACTCTACCTGGGGTGACAGAGTGAGACTCTCAAAAAAGAAAAAGAAGAGAGAGAGAGAGAGAGAGAGAGAGATATGAGTTTCAAGGGCGCCATCCCTCAACATCAAAACCACCTGAGCAAAGAATGTTCTACTGGAAAACTAATGGAAATACGATCAGCTTAATTCATGAAAACAATGTGAAACATTACAAAGCAAAGGAATTTTTATCAATTAAGGATCTGCACATACACTGCTTTAGGAAGTGAGACTGATGACCACGATAATGAGTCCATCACTCATGAGATCTCTGAGTGTGTTCTCCATGCCAAGTAAGTACTAGAGATAGCTCTGCCCTCAATGAAGTCAACGTAACAAACTAAAGAACTAATGAAAGACCACAGGATGATCAGAAAAGCAAGTTTTAAATCTGGGGCATATGTACAGCTCATGTATTTGAACTACGAGACAGACAAATATTCACTAAAAAGATAACCATATAATTTTATATATCTTGGTACATGTTTGGGTTAGAAGTTATGTGTATTTACCAAAACTCAGCAAATAGTAGGCTTAAGATTAGACTTTTCATTATGTATAAAATTTACCTTTAAGAAACTGAATTCTAGGCCAGGCACAGTGGCTCACACCTATAATCCTAGCACTTTGGGAGGTCCAGATGGAAAAATCGCTTCAGACCAGAAATCTGGGCAACTAACATCCCCCACTCCCAAAAAAGGCCAGGTGCAGTGGCTCACCTCTGTAATTCCAGTACTTTGGGAGGCCAAGGCCTGCTTGAGGCCAGGAGTTCAAGACTAGCCTTGGCAATAGTCAGACTCGGTCTCTACAAAAAATTTAAAGATTAGCCTGGCATGGTGTTGTGCTCCTATAGTCCCAGCTTCTTGGGAGGCTGAGGCAGAGGCAGAAGGATCACTTGAGCCCAGGAGTTTAGGGCTGCAGTGACCTATGAAGATGTCACTGCACTCCAGCCCGGGTGACAGAGCAAGACCCTGCTGAGGCCAGGAATTCGGGAGCCTGGGCAACTACCAAAAAAAAAACCAAAGAACTCAAGTTAATGACACATATGCCGCAGTGTTTAGAGGTGAACAAGGTGAACATACGATTGTCTTCAAGTCACTTCTTACTCAAAAGAGTAAGACAGATAAAGGGATAAATATGTCATAAAGAAAATACAACAAAATATTAACAGAATCTAGGAAGTAGATAAATATATGTAAGGGTTCATTGTACAACTCTTTCAGCTTCTTTATATGCATGATAACTTTCATAATAAAACATTGTGGGGAACGAAAAATTACAATTATAATTTATGGTATTGGCAATCCAACGCATTATTTCTCTCAACTAGACCTATAATGTTGCGTGGTGGTTAAGGGCTCAAATTGTAGAGCCAGACTGGGTTCAAATTGTAGCACTTCCGCTTGCTAGCTATGAGACCTTGGGCTAGGCACAGTGACTCATGCGTGTAACCCTAGCACTTCCGGAGGCCGAAGCAGGAAGATCACTTGAGGCAAGGAGTTCAAGACCAGCCTGAGCAAAATCAAGACCCTGTCTCTACAAAAAATAGAAAAATTAGCCAGGCATGGTGGCATGTACCTATCGAGCCAGCCACTTGGTAGGCTAAGGCAGGAGGATTGCTTGAGCCGGGAGTTTGAGGTTGCAGTGAGCTATGACGCCACTGCACTCTAGCTCAGGTGACAGAGCGATTCTCTGCCTCAAAAAAAAAAAAAAAAAAGAGCAGAAACTAGCTCTGACACCTTGCATAAGTCATTCAACCTCTATACATAAACAGTACCAAATTCATGCTTTGGTGATTAAATGTGAATTAAATAGTGCCACCCAGAGTACTTATATTTAGAGAACAGAATGGCAATTGAAGAATGCAGTGGAGAAATGAGCCTTGAGTTTGGTACAAAAGAACAGCAGGATTTTAATACGGCTGAGTACAGGGGTAGCCGGAGCCACTAACATGACAGATGATGCCAGTTAATATAGCTACTGTGGACTTGGCCAAAGTAGGACCAAATCACCAGGAGCCCCTGGGGCTAGGAAGGGAGCTTAGATTTAACATGGTTGACAAGAGCAGTCACTCTAGATTTCTGAAGACGGCTGGGATACGATGATCAAAGCAATGACTTAGAGAGATGTATTCTGACAATTATTCTTGTTTCGCAGAGAAAAATCCATAACTTCCACTATCAGAAAAAGGCTGCTATGGGAAACAGATAAAGAGATTTATTTAAAGGGCAGGCAAAGGATAAAAACCAATGGTCAGTTGAGAAAGAACAAATTACTTTCTTCAGGTGCTTTGTTCAAGAGAAATGGGCAGCGGGTTGAAACGTCGGGGAAAACCATGTAAGAAATCATTCGTTCACCAGGATGTACCAATGAGGGTCTTGGAGTTCCCATGTTAACTTCCAAGTCTTCACTATTAATGTCTAGTCTAACACTATTTTCTGAAAAGCTACATAATTTCTCTCTATTTCCATATTCACAGCTTTCTTTTCAAGTCTCAATAAGAACTTCCTCTCACGAATTAGGCACAGAAAAGGTAGAAATTTCTACTTTGTAAAATATGAGGCATAGACACAGGAAAGACTCTTGTTTGGGTCCCATTTACCCGGGTAAATTCTACCTCTTTTCCTAATCTTAATCATGTAATACTCCTAAATTTTTAGCAAGATAAAATTTTAAACTCTTAGAACAATTTCTGCCTCCCTAATGTGGTGCAAATATTAAACAGAAATGCAGTAGCACACTGTAGTGACAACCTGTTAATTTTAATCCCTCACATACTACAAAAGAATCTTATTATAAGGTTTAATTTGTTACTTTCATATATAAGAGGTTCATTAATGGCATCAATGTTAGAAATCTCAGTGGAACTGCTAGTTTTGTCAAAAACTATGTGGCATGGCTGCCAATACAGTTTTAATAAAAGTCCCAAGCCATTATCTACCTCCCATCTTTTTTTTTCTTTTCTTTTCTTTTTTTTTTTTTTAGGGACAGGGTCTTGCTGTGTCAACCAGGATGGAGTACAGTGGCATAGATTATAGCCCACTAAAGCCTGAAACTCCATGGCTCAAGTGATCCTCCTGCCTCAGCCTCCTGGGTAGCTAGGAATGCAGGCGTGTGCCACCATGCCCAGTTAGATTTTATACCTCCCATCTTACAAACCAAAATTGAAGATGAGAAATGACACCTTAAAGATTACATTTCACAATAGCAACAAATTTCAGGATTTCAGAATCCCTTCATTCTACATACAAAAAATACAAGAGCTAGCTGGTTAACTTGCTTGGTTAAAATACGAAGGTTAATCTTTGTGTAATTAGTCTTTGAGCAGATCAGTTTTGTTGCTCACATTCTAAACTCCAATATTTTTTTCTCTCTGAATGGAAAGTATTTGTCAATGGTTACAACGGGTACTCAAAAATGTGAGATCAGTGAAAATATATTACCAATGCTGCAGGAAAAATCACTCAAAGCACATGTCCCATGGAGTATGAAATACCTCCGCATACACAGGATGACATTATTATATTAGCCATTATTACCCTTTTTAAAGAATAGTACATAGAATATACATAGAATAGTATGTATTCATGGGAACTCCAATACATAGAATAAGGAGCAACAAAATGGCATGAACAAAAGTTCACCAAAGAAAAGAGAACTGAAAGATAAATACAGAGAAGCTTAGTGGGAATTTTTTCTAATAGAAAGGCCTAGCGAGTCAAATCAATTCTGCCCTTAAAATCCTTTATTCTATTTTCACTGTAACACATAATTTCTATATTTTACATTATTGCAGTCTCAAGAGTTTGTCAAATTGCTCTGTCGTCTTCTCCTACTTATGTTTTTCTCTTCAGTGATGCATGGCAGCCCACTCATTCAGTGTTTCATTCTGTCCTTACGTGGGAGCTCTCAAGCATTTACACTTTTCACTTAAGTCTATGTAAGAGAGTATGTGTACAGACACAAATATATGCGTTCAGCTGTGGGAAAATGGAAGCAAACAGCCCCGGATCAAGACAAAATAGCCCCTATTTATCTCAAAGAGAAAGCCATTATTTAGCTCATTTCTTGTCTAAGATTTTTTTTTTAACTTTGGCTCCCCCTCTGATTTTGAGTCTTATACTGACTGTTTGTACTTGATTAGAAAAAGAACCACGTCACTTGAATATATGTAGAGTCACATTCATTGCTTGCATTCGGGAACATGTATACCCATAAATAATTTGAAGATATCCACACAAATTTTGCAGATGTGGGTAAAAAATAAAAACAAAATAAATATTTTTAAAGCTATTTATAAGCACAAAAATCTTGCAGATGTAATGTCAATAAGAATTGTGAAAGGAAGATTTATCACAGAATGGTACAGCAGGAAAAACTCTGAAAACCTTCACTAACCCAGCCCTTTGACTGGGGTTCTTCTTCTATCCATCGAGGTTCAAATGAATTTTGATCCTATACAATCAAAATGGGCTGTGTGAAAAAGAATGTTTAAAAAGCCTAAAAGCACAAAGTCAGGCAATTAATTATTACCTTGTATTCAACTGAGCCATTTTTGCAAAGGAATCTATATTTGGAATATGGTAATTTATATGAAACTCATATTTGAAATGTGAAGATTCTTTCCTAGAAACGCCAAATTGAAGTTTTCTATCATAAAAAGAAAAGCAATAGCCTTGCATAAACTGTTTAATCCACTCCCATGAATGCATAACATCAAATCCCTTACATATCTCTCCTAGTTGCTCTGCTTCTGTGAGTGTGTGTGTGTGTGTGTGTGTGTGTGTGTGTGTGTGTGAGTGAGTGATGTGTGTGTGATGTGTTAAAACAACCTAAGGTGGGGGAAGACATTTTTACCCAAAATAGGAAATCCTCCAGCCATAAAACAAGAGATAAACACACGTATGTGAAAATAAAAACAAAACTTTGATATGGCTTTTTAAAAAACCATATGCAATGTCAAAAAACAAATGACAAATTTAGAAAAATACATGTAAAGCAGATGGGAGATACTAGGTTTATAGCTATAATATATAAAGAGCTCCAGCAAAGAAGATACACATGACATTAGAAAAATGGGTAAAGAATATGAAAAAGCACTTCACAGAAGAGCAAATCCAATGACTTACAAGTTTATGAAAAGATTGTTTGAATTCAACAGTGATCAGGGGAAATGCAAATTAAAGTAATAATAAGCTATTGCTTCACACCCATCAGACCAGCAATATTAAAACAAATAACACCTAATGTTAGAAAGGATGTGAAGAAAAGGCTATTTTCTTACACTGGTGGTAGAACTTCCACGAGCTTAGCCTTTTATGGGAAACAGTCTATCAGCCTTCATTCAAATAAAAAATACATGTATTATTCAACCCAGCGATCCCATAGAAATAAAATCCAGGATCTATCACACAGAAAAAAGCAGCGAACATAGGATATATCTTCAAGGATGTTCACTCCAATACTGTTCATGGTGCTTAAAAAATTTTTAAAGCAAATGCTCACAGCAAGAGGGGAGTGGTCAAATATTTTATAGTGTAGCCACACCATGAACAATTATTTGGCAATAAAAAGAATGAATTAGAGGCAGAGGGAGTGGTGGGCATGGTGGCCTGTTAATCCCAGCACTCTGGGAGGCCAAGGAGGCAGGATTACTTGAGGCCAGGAGTTCAAAGATGTGTTGGGTGATGATCAGGCCACTGTACACTAGCCTAGGCAACAGAGCGAGACCCTAACTCTAAAAAAAAAACACAAAAAATCAAATATATATTTTGGCAAGGAGGCAAGGGAAGTAGCAGGGATCTATCATACAGGCAGAGGAAAGCACAGAGATATTCATTCCAGATTGCTGGCACTGGTTCTTTAGGCAAGAGGATGTGGGATATAGAGAGAGATAGGTAGGAGGAGGGAGGAGAAGGGAAGGAGGGAAATAAGGACTCAGCCTGTATATAAATCCCATGTATGGAAAAGCTGTATGTTCATATAAACTTTAAAAGAGGATTACCTTTGGCTTTACACATTTTTATATTGTTTGTGTTAAACTGAAACCTAATTTCTTATGATTATATTAAAGAAGAAATACAAGCTATATAGGAAGGAACTATAGTTGAACTACAGTAGTCATGAGATTTACTGGGGCTTGGAAAGTTAAGGGACAAATATATACACCGCCCCCCGGCCCCCACCACACACATACAGACAGACACACACACACCAAAAAGCAGAAAATGGGAAGTATGAAAGCAGTGAAGAAGAGGATATACAATGGAGAAGAGGCTGGAATCATTGTCCTGGAACACTGCTCAAGAAAGAGGTAAAAGAAAGTACCTCCCTGAACTGAGCCTAGAAGCAAAAAAAGGTCAATGTGGAAGGAAGGCATTTGGCTATTAGCCCACAGACTCACTGGCAAGGCTCATTTCCACGGAGATGCACTGAGGGAGGCACTATTAAAAGTAATGAAACATTCCACACCCCCACCCAAGTACTTAAAGGGTTAATGCCAAGCCCAGTAGAGGCCTGCCAAGGAGAACGATTATAACATGAAAGGGAAAGAGACCTAGAGACCTCACACTGCCTTGTTTCATTTTCTTTTCTATGCTACATAGGCGATGCCTAAACATGCTGCTTTTGGTTATTCAATCAGCTCTAGGGAGTGTCAATTCTCTTAAACAATGAGGTAGTAGGCTTATTTTAAAAAAGCAGAAAAAAACCCTTATTTATAAGAGCGTTTTCCTCTACTGCTAAATTTTTTAAAAAATAAACTAGTGAGAAAATATAAACACAACTTATAGAAAATGAACAAGAAACTATATGGGTAGTTACAGTATTGAAAAAAAAAGACTATTTCAAATGCAACCACGGAATAAATCCAAAATGAGTGGGAAAGAATAATGAAGAGATTTTTATACAGAGATGCATACACAAAACTCAACTGAGAGAATGAACACTGATGATCAGAGCCACGCTTCTTCATGCCAGATAACTCAGAATTAACTGTAAAGAAGTATGCCAGACCTAAGCAGAGTGTACATTTTAATGGTAAAGAAAACGTATTATGAATCTGGGAATAAGGCCACCAACTTCAGGCAAGACAGTTAAGACAAATGAAGAGCAATAAAATAACCTCTGCAACACAGTCAATAGGGACATACTTGCTATTAATAAAAATTAATAGTTTTTAGACATTATTACCAGAATGCACATAAAAAAGGGAAAATTCTGCAAATGTATTTGACCACTGCTGAAAAAGAAGAGGAAAGGGAGGGAAAGAGAGAGAGAAGCTCTTTTATTCAGCAGAATGGTAAATGCAATTACTCTATAAAGGAAATCAGAACAGTTAAAAAAAAATAGAGGACTTGAAGTTTGAACAATTCAAATATAAAATAAATTATTAGTTATGGTAATGGTAATAGCAGCAGTAGTATTAACAGCAGTGTCCTACACAGTGCTGTTCTATTCACTCGCAACCGTGCTGCGTGCATAGGCACAAGCACTATCATCAACCCCAACTCACAGTTTAGACAACAGACTTGGGAAAGTTTGACTAACTTTTCATGCTCAGGGCAGCTGTCAAGTACTAGAACTATGTCTCTCCATAGAAAATCCCTTCAATAACAATTTTATCTTAATGCCAACAACCTACAAGTATTAGTAAATGTAGTTCAAACATCTCTGGAGGGAAAACAAAGCTTCAAATTATGTAGACTTTATTATCCCAGAAACAAGACCACTGAATCTCAGCTAGGCAAAGAGAATTTTAAAGAAACAAAGGAGCCACTTGATTTATCTCCAGAAACACACAACTTCACAACTAACAAGAGATACACTGGCCCATACAGTCTCCGCCATTTTCAGCTTTTACCTTCAATCCCTCAGTCCCAGATAAAGAAACACCAACTTCATGAATACCAAGTTCCAAGCAGCAACAACAGAACTGGGAGTAGTTGCCCAAACATTTCCTTTTTGTAACAATCAAAAATTGTTACAGCCAGGTGTGGTGGTTCATGTCTGTAATCCCAGCGCTTTGGGAAGCCAAGAATCTCTTGAGGCCAAGAGTTCAAGATCAGCCCGGACAATGAGACCCCATTTCTACAAAAAATTTAAAAATTACCCTGGCATGGTGCCTGTAGTCCCAGCCACTGGGGAGGCTGAGGTGGGAGGATTGCTTGAGCCCAGGAGTTTGAGGTTACGATGAGCTATGATCACACCATTGCACTCCAGCACTCTGGGCAACAAAATGAAGAAGGCAGGAAAGAAGGAGGGAAGAATAAAGAAAAAGTTTAAGAAGAATTTTTGAAAATTCCTTCTCTCAAATCAATTTGGTTTTGATGCCTATTACAGTTTGGACTTTATAGCAAGTACCAATGGATAAAAGTAAGAAGGCATGTAGAAAGTTAACATTAATGGAAAAAACCCTGGAAAATAGTAGTTATGGTTATTAATATGACCTCTTGTTAGTAGCTGTAATTTATATTATATACACAGAATGTAGTTATACTCATTTTCTGCTTGTAAAGTTGTTGCTGGTTTCCAAGATGAAACTGAACAAATGTCCGTGATAAAGCCTCAGGAACCTGAAAGTTGTAAGGAGGCTGCCAAACTTAGCAAACACTTCACCATAGAAAAGTCCAGCTCACTGGGTTCACCAAAGTTGATAGATTTGCAGCTTAGCTCTGTTGGGCAGCACAAAAACCCCACTGGACCAAGGACCAGCCTGGTTAGTCTGGTAGGTGCATCACAAAGACCAGGAAAAGCCTGAGTGACAACAAACTGAAAATTCATGCTGTTGAGCTACAAGTACCACCCATGGAAGCAAAAAGAGTAAAAGTCTATTGTTGGGAAACAAAGTAATTAATGTTGGTTACACAAGCCACTTCACTCACAACTTCTGCTACATCTTTTTGCAATTCCTTCAAGTTTAAGTGGGCCTAGAATAAAGCCATAAGATACTATTATATGAGTGCCAATATTTCAACCAAAATCCACCCCCCAAACCTTTGATCGCAAAAAAATCCAAACAGGTTATGTAATTAGTATAAAACTTGGGTCCTTATCAACTGGGTTATCAGAGTTATCTAATCACATTCTAGGTGACTATATGCAGAATCTTCAAATAAGAAACTAAAGTACTAAAAAATATGACAATTTAAGGGCCAACAATTTGCATATTGTATAGATCCACAAGTTTTTCACAGACAAAATAAAAATGAAAAACAGCTTGAAATGATACCTTTCAATCTGATTTCTGAGTTTCTGAATGATTTTTGAGTCAACAATCCTTAACTCAACATTTTTATAATTTAAATGACATAGCCACAGAAAATTGCAGGCCATTAGTCCATTCAATACAAAGTCAGAAGATTAAAGAGGCCAACTTTGTTGTACACACTGTAGGCTTTTAACATAGCCCATATAATTCTGATGGCAACAACAGACATGGGTCATGTTTCAAAATGAAGGAAACATTCTTTACTTCATATAGGATGCAAAAATAGCCTGATCTCCTATAGTAAATATAACTGAAAATATCTATCACATTAGTAGCATACATACATGTGAAAAAACATGTGAATATCTTTAAACAGCTTTATGAAAATATTAATAATTATTAAGATACATACTAAGATATCGTTCACATACAGGTCACCCACTGAAAAGTGTACAGTTCAATGTTTTTTAGAATAGTCACAGATATGTGCAACCATTACCACAGTCCATTTTAGAGCATTTCATCACCTCAGAAAGAAACTTTGTACCCTTTAACTATCATTCCTGCATCCCTATATGTGAATATTTAAGTGCTAAATTTTAAATATCCAGGCCATGGTAATCATACTTGGTTATAAGCTAAAAAGCTCTAAATCTGTTGTCTTTTCCTTAAAATTAATTTTCAGTAGAAATATGGCCTAAATTTGTTCCTTATACCTCCACAATCACAAATTTGACCATTCTATTCCAAAAGGCTCTTCAGATAATTCCTGTTTGTGAAAAGGGGGACCAAGGCAATAGAATCTCATTTAAGTATGCCCTTCACATACACCACTTCTTTCCACCTACCAATAATTAAATAAAAATGCATAAAGGCAAAGCTCATAAATATTTTTAAATGTCTCTCATCCAATACTATCTACAGGGCAAGTAACCACCCTTATTCTATGGAACGTGCCTTTCTTGGGTTGAGAAATGTAGAAATGGGCTCCAAGTCCAACTGTGCTGAACTTAACAGGGCCTTAAAGAATGTTAGACACTCTCTTCTTCCACCCACATTAAATATACACCCCCTAAAACTGTTGATTCACCGGATTCTCAGCTGCCAAAGAAAGCAGACTAGCTTAGTGTTTGACATTTCCTTTTGGCAGTCATTAGTCCTTAATGTGTCACTGTCTAGAGGCTAAATCCAATAGTTTTATTCATTTCTACTTTAGTGGCTTGTTTTCTTGGACCTGAGGAAATGTATCAAAGGCTAAATCAACCCAGAAGAAAGTTACCAAGCTAAGATTTTATAGTATAAAAATAATAATATGATCAAAACATCTCTTTCCACAAGCCCCTTATCACTAGAGTTTGAATCAGTCCTGGCTTCCTCTGCAGTAATTTTCTACACAGGAGCAAATTAAAGGGGAAAAAACAAACATTTCCTAAAACCTGTGACAATGTCAGTGAGCCATCTACTAGTGGGGAAAGAGGATTGCTTCTACTCAGTTTTACTTATTAAATGGTTCTTCATTCCCACCAAGCCAAGAAGTTTGCTGTCCCCTGCACACCAATTAATTTCTGGTTCTAAATCTTTTATTGTTTCTCCCTTAGCCTACTCCCCTCCCAACGCCAATGAATGCCAACCCTTTCTCTCTGTGTTTGTATATCCTATTTAATATAAATGTCTTATCTCCTCATTCCCATTTTTGCACCCTAAAAAGAACACCAAAAAAGGGAAAAAAGAGAAAGACAACAGTAGATAGGATGCTCATAGTCAAATAAGTCTCCTACCAGTAGAGATGTCTTTTAATATTCAGCAGCCAAAGTGAAGAATCTAAAATCATGCTGGCCAACAAATAGTGTTTAAGCCACGACACCTGCAAAAGGCAAGCTATCCCCTCACTCCCAGCAAAAAAAACCCCATGATTATTGCCATTTATTAAAATTCATTCAATCAGTGAAAAACAATGTAAACATCACTACTAAATTATATAATAGTTGAGTAGATAAGAAACAAAAAGTTTCTTACTATATATGATAGAGCTTTAAAAATATGACTTGGGGAAAGGCCAAGACTGTGGAAATGCTTGAAGAATTACACAATGGAATGCCTAGATGATTAAGCAATGACCGTTTTTGACCTTCTGAAAAGGTAAACACTAAGAATTTAGCCAAAAAAATTCTGCATCATTCAGTAACTACATCAGATACACTCCATTTTGGAGAATCCAGGAACTCAAACTGAATCTAGTGACAAAGGGTTTACACTTCAAGGACACATGTGCAGAAGAGCTCAAGTACAGCTAGCTGGGCAACTGGCCCTAGGAGCAGTCATACAGGAGGCCCATGACACTCTTCTTAGCTGGTTACACCCTTTCCCAATCTCAAATACCTGACCCATTCTCACCCTCTTTGCTGTCAATCTAATTCATAGCTGGTGCTCACCCACAAATTCACTTTGCCAAGACCCCTATGAACCTGACTCTATTTAATGGTATCATTTCCTGCTTCAGTTCCCATTGCTAACCGAATCGTTTTCCCATCATTTACCCACACAAATTCCCAAGAGAATCCAATTGCCCTTAGAAACAGCTTAGGCAACAGCCAGCCTGTGAACTAGGGAGAAGACTGACTGGGCTAAAATAAGGCCTTCCAGGGGTTGTAAAACGGACAAATGCCTTCCTACAGAAGTACACATGACAAGGACTGTGTCCTTAGACTTCTAAATGCTGACACCCGCTCGAATAACCATAGAATTTTTTAAAACTTTTTATTATGAGATTTTTCAAACATATCCACCAAAAGGATTGAGAATAGTAAATGAACTCCCCTAGAGTAACCATCACCAAATTTTACTATCAACTTTGTTTTCTTGTTCAATTTATTACCCTTCCATTAGTTCTTTTGCTGGAGCATTTTTAAACAAATCCAATACATCATGTGATTTTGTAAGGGATTATCTTATATGTACTATTCCCTCTAAACCTATGTTTATATCTGGATAGTCAAATCTTTTTTTTTTTTTTTTTTTTTTTGAGACAGAGTCTGGCTCTGTTGCCCTGGCTAGAGTGCCGTGGCGTCAGCCTAGCTCACAGCAACCTCAAACTCCTGGGCTCAAGCGATCCTCCTGCCTCAGCCTCCCAAGTAGCTGGGACTACAGGCATGCGCCACCATGCCCAGTTAATTTTTTCTATGTATATATATTTTTAGTTGTCCAGA
>CAUYSK010035119.1:0-19293 GCA_963575035.1 Avahi laniger | reverse complement strand
TCTGACCCTCACCCAATATATGTTTCTCTGCTAGCTTATTTTTTTCTCTTTCTTCTAAAATCTGTCTTTTTTGGAGAGACACTCTGACTGATGGCTTTTCTCATCCGCCATCTTTGAATTCTTTCCTGAAGCACAGATTTTATGTTACAGGAATAAGCAAACTTATTTCTTGTTGGCAAAAATGTGTTGATTGTAATGGTTGCTATTTTGATTAATAAAGATGTGTTTGAGCCTAGTTATAATGATTTAAAATTCATGGTCTGAAACAACAATTATTTGCAGCAGACTAATAATTCATTAAAAAGATAAAAATTACTACAATCTCACAACCCAGCAGACACTACCATTAATATTTTGATATTTCTATTTCCAGATTTTTTATCTATACAAATGCATGTGAATAAACATTTTAGCAAAAATGGAATCATAGTACACATATTCTATAATCTACTTTTAAAATTTTATAACATCAATATCTGTACAAGTATGTCATTGTTCTTAGTGGCTATGTAGAATTTCATTTTATGACTATACCACAATTTAAATAGTCACAGCTGGTTAACATTTGGGTTGTTTCCAATTGCAAATACTGTTGTAATGAACATCCTTGTATGTACATCTTTGTGTACTGATCTGATTATTGCATCAGAATACATTCAGTAAATTTGAATTTTGGAGTCAAAGGATATGCATGGTTTAGTCTCTTGATAAATATTGTCACATTGTCCTTCAGAAAGGGTTTCCAATGCATACTTCCGCCCGCAGTGTGTGGGAGTGCGAGTTTCCAGGAAGATGTCTGACTCCATCATGCGTGCGTCACTCAGGATCAGAGAGGATGACTTCCCTGTTGGTTCCCAGATGTGTCCAGCATGTTCTCACCACAGGAGCAGTTCCACTTGCTGATCTCGCTGCCTGAACGATTTTTTCCCAGACATCCAAATGGCCACATCCTCACTTTCTTCGGGTGTCTGCCCAGAGACCATTTTATTAGAATTGCCATCCCCGTTCCACTTATATAAAAGAGAAACACCTTTTCTCCACCCCTCCCCAATTCCCGTACTTTCCTTATCTTTCTCCCTAACACCTACCACCTTGTCTCTTCCCACTCCAGGGCCTCAGGGCAGACATTATCACTTCACTTTCGGATTCTAGCTCCTACATGTGCAGGTGGATCGTCTAGGTAGAAGGTGCTCAACAAATATGTACCAAATAAACACATTATTATTCTTCTCAAACTTTATTAGGTCAGTAAGAGGAAAATGGTATCTCAATGAGGTTTCCATTTACATTAATTTAATTACTAATTAAAATGAATTATGTTCATTATTTTTGCCATTTATTTTTCTCCTTTTGTAAATTACTCATTTATTTCCATAATTCATCTTTCTACTGAGGTGTTTATATTTTTATTTTTAATAGTTCTTTAAATATTAATGGCATTAGCCCCCTGTCTGTCATAAAGTTTAGAAATAATTTCCTACTGATTTCCATTTATCTTTTAATTCATGTATTTTTTTTTGCCAT
Source organism: Avahi laniger (assembly GCA_963575035.1). Classification (NCBI taxonomy): domain Eukaryota; kingdom Metazoa; phylum Chordata; class Mammalia; order Primates; family Indriidae; genus Avahi; species Avahi laniger. The sequence continues at coordinate 17,769 of CAUYSK010035119.1, read as the reverse complement.
ATATAACTTCTAGTTTTTTGTATAGTCAAATCCATCAATTTGTTTTATGTTTTCTTGGTGTCATGTTTAGGCTACTTCTCGACTATTTGAAGGCCATCTTTATATTCTTTTAGTACCTTTATTGTATCTTTTTAAGTATTTAAAATCTAAATCCATTTGGAATTTATTTTGCTATTACTATATGAGACAGAGATAACTTTTTTAAAAACCATGAGTCATTTTTCTCAGTAATATTTATAAATTCACCGTAAGAGTGAGAACAAGTAGATAAACTCCACAAATCATAATTTTAAAGAAATTATCAAACAACTGAGGTTATAAAGAAAATTAAAACTAAATTCCAGAAAATGGAATAAGCCCATGACTGCTTTTCTCCCTGGTAGATTGGGGAGGGAAGGAGAAATAAGCTGTAGGGGAAGAAGGAAACAACCAACATTTTAATGAACATTTAGTGGCCACATGTGGGCTGGCAGGGCAGATTAGTGTCCTGAGAAGCCCAATCACAAAGTGAGTCTCCACCCACCTGCCAACTAAAGCTGCACTGCAGCCCAAACCCAACTCAACTCTCCACAGTAGTGGCTTAGAAGAAGAAAGGGAAAGTGCTTACTAGTGGCTTAAAAGAAGAAAGGGAAAGTGCTTATATCTGTAAGTATCATTACCTTCAGTCTCAATTATTATTTTACAGACAAAGTCTGGTATACAAAGGAAAAAAAAAACAGTGAGGCATACAGAAACTTAGTAAAATGTGATCCATGGTCAAGAGAGGAAATGATCAATAGAAGCAGAACCAGAGATGACCAAGATGTTGGATTACCAGACAGAGATTTTAATGTAGATTTGATACATGCGTGAAAGGATCCACCAGGAAAGGTAGACAACATGTGCAAGTATATGGGAGTATTTCAACAGAGATATGGAAACTATAACAAAGAACCAAATTCAAGTTTTAGAAATGAAAAAATACTTTATCAGAAATGCAAAATTTATTTGCTGAGCCCATCAGCAGCATGGAAACAACAGAGGGAATAATCAGTGAACTTCAAAACAGGTTAAGAGAAATTATTCAAATTGAAACATACAGACAAAAGGATATAACAGAACAGAATAGAGTATGCAAGGCCTCTGGGTTCATATCAAATGGTCTAATATGTATGTAAGTGGAACACTACAAGGAGAGGAGAGAGGATGGGGAAGAAGAAATATTTAACAGAGATAATAGCAGATAATTTAACAAGATTGATGAAATAAAACCCAGATCCAAGATTCTTAGTGAACTTCAAGTAGGATGAACACAAAACCATATCTAGGCACATCACATTGAAACTGTTGAAACTCAAGGATAAAGATAAAATCTTAAAAGCATCCAGAGAAAAAAAGACACATTATATATGGAGGAACAATGACAAGAATGTGGTCGACTTTTCATTCGAATCAATGGAGGGCAGATGACAGTGCAATAATAGTAAATTTTGAATGAGAAAACCAAAACCAAAAATCTTTTCCACCAGGAAACTTATATCTAGAAAAAGTACCTTTAAAATTGAAGGCAAATAGAAAATTTCAGACAAAGACTGAGAGAATTCATCCCAAGCAGATCTTCAAGAAATGCTGGAAGAAGGTCTTCATGCCAAAGAGAAATGATGACAGATAAAATCCCAGACCTTCAGGAAGGCATGAAGAGTGTTAGAAAGAGTAGGGTTATTTATTTCTTCATCTCGGTCTCTTCTCTATCTATTTATACCTATGAATATTGACTAAAGAAAAAATAATGACAAGGAATCGTGGAATTTATAGAATATATAGAAGTAAAATATGTGAAAACAAGAGCACAAAAGACAGGAGGGGGGTAAACAAAATATACCATTCTGTCTTATAAAAATGCACATTGTAATCTTTAGGGTATTGACAGCAAGTACTCACTTAATGTTGTTGATAGGTTCTTGGAAAATGTGACTTTAAGTGAAATGATGTATAATAAAACCATTTTTTTCTCATCAGTGTTGTAATAAAACAATGTTGAACAAAACAACATTATTTTGAGGACCTGCTGTACATCATTTTGCCTAAAGTTACAGTTTCCAAGAAACTATCGATGCTGAGAACTTACTATACTGAAAATGTGAAGTTATATCTAAAAATTCAATAGAAGACATTAAAACACTAAAAAAAAACTTGATTAACCCCCTAAAGGTCAAGAAAAGAGGACCAGAGGAACAAAACTAATGTGACAAACAGAAAACATACTAAGATGGTAGACTCAGAACAAACCATAAGTGACTACATTAAATACAAAGAGGAAACTCTCCATTTAAAAGGCAGAGATCTCTAGATTGACTAAAAGAAGTACGATCTAAGTATATGTTGTTTGTAAAAAACAACTTCAAATATAAATTCAGACAGGTTAAAAGTAAAACAGTGAAAAAGGATATGCCATGCAAAACACTAAGCATAAGAAAACTAGTGTGGCTGTTATCAATATCAGAAGAAGTAGCTTTCAAGATGAAGATATAAAAGCCAAACGAGACATTTCATATGTGTGTGTGTGTGTGTGTGTGTGTGTGTGTGTGTGTGTATGAGGGCAATTCATCAAGAAGACATAATAATCCTAAACATGTTTGCACTTAATAACAGACCCTCAAAATACATGAAGCAAAAGCTGACAGAAACAAAGGGGAAAATAGACAAATCCTTTATCGTAGTTAGAGATTTTAACACCACTCTTTAAGTAACTGATAAAATGAACAGACAAAACCGGTAAATGTTACAGAATATTTGAATGACAATATCAAACAAGTTGACTTTAATCAACATTTTTGTACACTACAGCCAACAATAGTAGAATCCTTGCTCTTTTTAAGTGCACATGAAACATTTTTGAGAGATTCTGCTACAATATGTTTTAATAAATTTAAAAGGATTGAATTTATATAGAATATGTGCTTTGCTTACAATATTATTAGAACAGAAATAAAAGACAAAAAGCTATTTAGAAAATTCATAAACATTTGGGAATTAAACAATACACTTTTAAATAACCTATGAGTCAATATGAAATCATAAGATGGTTTAGAAAATATTTTCACTTGAATAATGATGAAAGGAAACTATATCAAAATTTGTGAGATGCAGCCAAAGCAGTGCTTAAAGGGAATGTTATAGCTTCAGAAACATATTAGAAAAAGGAAAGGTTCAAATTCACTGATCTAAGGTTCTATATTAAGAAGTTAGAAAAAGAAGAGTAAATTAAACTCAAAGTGGAAAAAAGAGTGAAAAGTAATGAACTGGAAAACAAGATAGAAAATCTGTGAAACCAATAGCTGAGTTTTTGAAAATATTAATAAAATATTCTAGCAAAACTAATAAAGAAAAATAGAGAAAAAATATAATGATCACAAATATCAGGAATTAAAGAGGTGCTATCACCTCAGACCGTAAAGACATGAAAGTGATAATGAGGGAATATTATGAATGACTTCATGTCAACAAATTCAACAACTTTGATGAAGTTTACAAATTCCATGGAAGTTGCAAAATACCAAAACTCATGCAAGAATAGAAAGTCTAAATAGTTCTTTGTCTATTGAAGATATTGAACTTGTAATAAAAATACCTTCCTACAAAGAAAACTTCAGTCCCATTAAATGGTTTCTCCAGAAAATTCTGTCAAACATTTAAGGAGGAAATAATACCAATCCTACAAAACTTTGGAGGAAACAGAGGAGGAGATAATACTTCTCAACTCATTTTGTGAGGCCAGCATAATCCTGATATGAAAACTTGACAAGGAAATTAGACATTAATTATAGACTAATACATGCCTTAAGCATATGTGCAAAATTTTTTTTTTACAAAATATTAGCAAATTGAAGCAATACAGAGAAACAATAATATATAATGACCAAGTGGGATTTATTCCATGGATGAAAAATTCATTTAATATTCCAAAATAAATCAATGTAATTCACCAGTATAAAGTGGTGACTAAAGAGAACTAAAGAACTAAAGGAGAAAAATCGTATCATTATCTCAGTAAATACAGAAAAAGCATTCGATAAAATTCAAACACATTCATCGTATAAAAAACCTTTTAGGTAACTAGAAATAGAAGGAAACTTCTTCGATCTAACAAAGGATGTGTACAAAAACCTACAAAAGTGAGATTAAAAACACTTTAAAAATAGCATTAAACCCCACCAAATACCTAGGAATATATCTGATGAAAGATGAACAAGACTTCCATACTGAAAATTGCACAAATGTTGAGAGAAATGAAATAATACCTAAGTTAACGGAGAAATACACCATGTTAATAGATCAGAGTTCTTGATACTGAGAAGATATCAATTTTCTCCAACTTGGTTTATAAATTCAACACAATCTCAAACAAAATTTCAGTGAAAAAGCTGATTCTAAACTTTCAAAAGTAGAGGACTTACGCTAACTGCTTTTTAGACTTCCTGTAAAGCTATGGTAATCAAGACGGTATAGTTCTGACACGGGATAGATGAATGGATCCATGAACCAGAGTAGAGGTGGGAAATAAACCTACACACACGATCAATTGATTTTTGATCAAGGAACCAAGTTAATTCAAAGCAGAAAGGAAAACCTTTTCAACAAATGGTACCAAAAACAAACTGCATGTCTGCATAAAAAATAAACTTAACCCCCCCACAAAAAATAATTCAAGAAAGATAATTTACCTAAATGTAAACTTAGAACCATACATCTTTTAGAAGAAAACATAGCAGAATATTTGCAAATTTGAGGAATATAAAGACACCAACCAAATTCACATAAAAAACACTAACCATAAATCAAAATATAATAATTGGACATCTGGACCAACATTTTACTTAAAACATATAGCTAAGAAAATGAACAAGCAAGCCAAAGATGAGAAAAAAAATACAATAATAAAGAATCCATATTCATAGCACGTAAAGAATCACTAAAAATAATAAATATAACAGAGGCAGACAACCCAGTAAAATGTGCTTAGGACTCAGAGACACTTCACAAAAGAAGATATCTAAATGGCCAATAAGCACATGAAAAGATGCTCAAAATCATTGTCATCAGGCAAAACCAAATTAAAATCACAGTAAACTACAATTATACATATATTAGAATCCCTGAAATTAAAGCAACTGATGATATCAGATATTAGTGAGAGTCTGGAGCAACTGGAACTCTCATACCTTGTTGGTGGGCAGGTAAAAAGGGACCACAACTTTGGAGAACTGTCTGGCAATTCCTTACAAATCTAAACATACACCTATCCCATTAACCAGCAATTCAACCTCTTGGTATTTATCCCAGAGTCCTTAAAAAGACTTGCACATGAATGTGCACTGCAGCTGTACTTGAATAGCCATGCGCTGGAAACATCCCAGATCCATCAATAGGTAAATGAATTGAACAATTTTGATATAGTCAAGCAATGGCATGCTACCTAGCAATAAAACAGAATCAGCTATTGATACACACAGCTATATGGCTGAATCATAAAAATACCATGCTATGTGGAGGAAACCAGACAAAAAAGAGTTCCAATAGTCACTATGGGAGGCCAAGGTGGGAGGATCGTTTGAGCTCAGGAGTTCAAGACTAGCTCTACTAAAAAAATAGAAAGAAATTAGCTGGACAACTAAAAATATATTGAAAAAATTAGCCGGGCATGGTGGCGCATGCCTATAGTCCCAGCTACTTGGGAGGCTGAGGCAGGAGGATCGCTTGAGCCCAGAAGTTTGAGGTTGCTGTGAGCTAGGCTGACTCCACGTCACTCTAGCCTGGGCAACACAGTGAGACTCTGTCTCAAAAAAAAAAAAAAATAGTTCAAATAGTGTGTTTCCATTTATATGAATTTCTAGGACAAGTAGAACTAATCTCTGGTGGTAGAAATCAGAACAGGGGTTTATTCCGTATGTGCGTGGGGTGTCGATGGGAAAAGAGCGTGAGGAAACTTTCTGAGGTGATGGAAACATTCTAGATCTTGATTTGGGTATTTGCAACTGTCAAAATTCATAGAACGGAGCAGTAAAGATCTGTGCATTTTGTTGTATGCAAATTATACATCAAATTATATGTACAAATTAAAAAGAACAGTAGTATGGAGGAAAATTTATATCTAGATGTTTATTTTTATTGCTGTTATAAATATAATACTTTTTTCTATTATATTTTCTCACTGATCCAAGCAATTTTATAGTCAAAGTCTATCAGACTTCTAATAAGTAATTCCCACTGAATTTCCTTGATGCCAAAACTTGATAAATCAGCACATACACGAAACTGTAGAACAAGTTCATTTTTGAATATAAACGTAAAAACACTAAATAAAAGAAAATTAAATTCGATGACACTATACCATGACAAAATAAGATTTAGTCCAGGAGTATCAGGAGGCAAAGCACACGATTATGTTAAAAGATGCAAGAAAAGCTGTGGAAAACAGCATGAATAGGACAGGAAGGAGACTTGCTGGACGCTTTGAGGCCAAGTGCCTCCTGCTGCGCGGACGTCAGCGTCACAGGGAGGGCCCCTCTGCTCACCTGGAGTGCAGTGGGTGTGCAGTGAGCACTGCTGGGGTAGAGCAGCGACGCCCACCACCGATGGCTACTGCAGCCACCAGGCACATGGGACCTCCGCCGCCTGTCCTCCTGCAAACTCCTCTACAGAGCCACGTCCACCCTCCCTCATTTCTTTCTTTTTAAAACTCTCTTATTAGCCGACGGTGTTTGAATTCTTGCTCTGGGCCAGATACTGCTGCCAAGGTTTTGTGTGGTTCAGCTCATGGAATGCACAGAGCCACCTGCCAGGTGGGCACCATTCCTGTAGCCCCTCCTGACCACTGGCAGTGGGGGCAGTGTTTCTACAGTGAGGGATGTTGTGGCCACTCACCCAGCCACTTGCTTTTTACTGGCCAGAGGCACTGGGTGATTTGGTGGCCACCTCGCTGCCGCTGAGTGGGAATCCCTGCATGTCGGGGGCATGCTGCAGAAGGGTGGCAGATGGAGGCAGAGTGGACAGAAGACAGGAACAGTGTCTACTGAGCCCTGGTTTGTGTAGGCACTGTGTTGGGCAGCCGTGGGCATGACACTCATCTTGTCCTCACAACAGCCCAATAAGGTGGGACGTCTGTTGTTCCCAGTTCACAGAGGTCCACAGAGTGAAGGCCCCATGCACAGCTGGGGACTAGAGTGTTGTCACAGGTGTTGGCTTGGGACCATCCTGGCCCATGGTGGCTTCGTGCGAGGATGTGGGCTGTGCACGGTTGAAGACCTTGGTGTGAGAGGAGCTGCGGAGTCGTGAGGAAGCAGGTGTCTGCCATCTGGCCTCACCTGGGCCCTCTGGCCAGCCCCAGAGCCTGGTCGCAGTTGAACGCTGGGACTCAGGTGTCAGGATGCATGGACTACAGAGCATTGTGGCCTCCTGTGTGTCTCTCTGCATCCGCTGCCAGGAATGAGCCCTGGTGGCAGCAGCAACACAAGGCTTCCAAGGCCCAGGGGGTCCCACCTGTGCTCCCACCATGAGGAAGCCACCACCTGGTTTGACAGCTGGCTACACCTCTTCCTTCCTAGCTATGTGGCCTTGGGTAAATCACTTACCCTCTGTCTGCCTCAATTTCCTCCTTGGCAGCTGGGGATAACAATAATAACACCAGCTAACACTTTTTGTGCTTCATATGCACCAGGCACTGTTGTAAGTGTGCCCCACAGGTACACTGTGTGGTCAGGAAAGTTACTTTGTGATGATGATGGTGGTGGTGGAGGTGATGGTGATGATGGTGGAGGCGATGATGGTGATGGTGATGGTGATGATGGTGATGGCGGTGGAGGTGATGGTGATGATGGTGGTGGTGGAGGTGATGGGGATGATGGTGGTGGTGGAGGTGATGGTGATGGTGATGATGGTGGTGGTGGTGGAGGTGATGGTGGTGGAGGTGATGGTGATGATGGTGGTGGTGGTGGAGGTGATGGCGGTGGAGGTGATGGTGATGATGGTGGAGGTGATGATGGTGATGGTGATGGTGATGGTGATGATGGTGGTGGTGGAGGTGATGGTGATGATGGTGGTGGTGGAGGTGATGGTGATGATGGTGATGATGGTGGAGGTGATGATGGTGATGGTGATGGTGATGATGGTGGTGGTGGTGGTGGAGGTGATGGTGGTGGAGGTGATGGTGATGATGGTGGTGGTGGTGGAGGTGATGGTGATGATGGTGGTGGTGATGGTGATGTGTGGTGGTGGTGGTGGAGGTGATGGTGGTGGAGGTGATGGTGATGATGGTGGTGGTGATGGTGATGTGTGGTGGTGGTGGTGGAGGTGATGGTGGTGGAGGTGATGGTGATGATGGTGGTGGTGGTGGAAGTGATGGTGATGATGGTGGAGGTGATGATGGTGATGGTGATGGTGATGATGGTGGTGGTGGTGGAGGTGATGGTGGTGGAGGTGATGGTGATGGTGGTGGTGGTGGAAGTGATGGTGATGATGGTGGAGGTTATGATGGTGATGGTGATGGTGATGATGGTGGTGTTGGTGGTGGAGGTGATGGTGATGATGGTGGCGGTGGTGGAGGTGATGATGGTGATGGTGATGGTGATGTGTGGTGGTGGTGGTGGTAGTTTGGAAGAGCAGGGACAGATGTAGCTGGCTCTTCACCCTTCACCTTTCCCCTACTCCCCTCCTACAATCCTGTGGTATCTGGAGTGGCAGCAGCCACCCTGAAGCCATGTGGCAGTTAGGATGACAATAAAAAGTGATTAACTAAGGGAGGCTAAGTGGAGAGACAAGAGCTGGGCTCTAGATGCAACAGATGAACAGCTGAACCCATGCCAACAGAAGCCCGCCTCTGAACCTGTGGTTTTTCGAGAAAAATAATCTCTGCTTGTTTTAGCCACTGTTGGTCACCTGGGTTTTCTGTGACTTGTAGTCAAATGCAATACTGACAGGGGATCCCCGGGAGATGAGCAACGCCCGACGGCATCACACATAGCTATTAATGCTTTGTCTGATCACCACCCTCTCTTCTTACATGATACTGTTCTTTTTTGATGTTTTCCATTTCTTTATTTACATGTTTAATCATTTTAAACACTTTCTATACTGATCAGATAACCTCATTAAATGAAGCCTTTGGGAACCTACTTCTCTGTTGTTTCTTTGACTGTTGCTCCTGGTGGCCCACCTTCCTTGACTGTTTTGTGGTTTTTGTTTTGTTTGTTCAGTTTTTTCTTTGTTTTGCCATTTTGACGAGTGAGCTCAGTGTGCTGGGGCTTTATCTATGGGACTTCCACATTACTTCCGCCAGGTGTCCATGGGGTGTTACCAGCCCAGGAATATTTCTTGTATTAATTTCTTGGTTTGTGTGGTACCTATGCCATGAATTTGAACCCAAAACCTTAAATAATGTGGACACTGTTTATGGGGTTTACACATTCTCGGGAATTATTTTTCTTTTGCTTCAGAGCTCAGGTTAAAACAGACAAGCCTGCTGTTCTCTCTCTTTGTTAGGGTGCAATCTACTCCCTCCTCACATGCAGAGCCCCTTGAACGTGCCACCTTCTGCAGGGACCTCAGTCACAGCTCCCCATCCTGGTGTGGCCCATGACATCCTCTCCTGCACAGGTACGGCTGTAAACCCAGGCCCCAGCGTGCATAAGCCCCACCCCGTCCCACCCCACCAGGCATCTGAAATACTGGCACCCACTGAGCCCACTGGTTTCATGTTTCTTTCCACTATCAGGGGCCCTGACATTTATCCTCATCTCTTTTTGAAGTTAGCTATGCATTTAAGTGGACATTTGTTATATTTTGTTCAACATCTAGCACAATCACAAGTCGGGCAGGTCGGACACAAAGAGGTAGTTCTGAAGATGTTCTCTGCATCACGATTTAATACAGCCTCATCCCTCCCCCACGGGCAGGAACCTGAGTGTCCCTGGGAGACAATGAGAGGTTGACTCCTGGGGCTCGACTGGCTGGCATTTCACCAGTTCTCACTAGCACCAGCTCATGCATGGCGTGTAGTAAATGCCCAGTAATTTTGTGGTTGAATTTTGAATTAGGAATTGGTAACTTAATTGTTACACATTCATATGTGCCTTACCAAGCTGTGTTAAAATTATGTTGTAGAAAATTATTTAATAAAGTGAGAAAATATTCTCAACATATTTTTAGTTAAAAAAAAATAACAAAAAAGGCAACGTAGGTTGCCTGACAGCTATGCACAAATCATATTCAGAAAAATAAAATGGTTCAAAGAAAACATGTGAGAAAGATATATACAAAAATATTAGAAGAGATTATTTTTAGAGTAGTATTGTAGATACTTTTTGTTTTTTTCTTTATACTTTTATATGTTTTCTAAGGTTTTATTTTGATAGAGTATATTCATGACTGTTATAATAGCACTTGTTTTAAAGAAGGCAGATAGGGCAATCGCCATCAAAGACAGCCTGTGCGGGGACCAGGTCACCTCCAGAACTGACCGCCCCTGGGAAGATCTGGCCTCACCTTTACCCTCCACACAGTTAGTCCCGTTGGGAAAGTCCCAACATCTTCCTTTACACATCTCTGGGCTGGGCCTGCTCAGAAATTGGGGCTTATGGTGGAGATGATGAAAAAAGAAATAATACCAAGAAGAACAACAATAGTAATAATCATTAACGTATGTGAAGCATACTATATGTCAGACACATATGGACTCATTTGTATGTATTATCCACTTAATCCTCTGACATATTACCCTCATTTTACAGATGACAAGCGTGAGGCCAATGCATGTTATAATAAAGCATTTATCTTACATACTGTTTTGAAATACGTTACTGTTTAAGTTAGGATTGGCTAGAGTTCGCTGCTGTAACAACCATCCCCCAAATCTCTGCAACTAAAAGCAGCACATATCTCCCTCATTCTACACGGCGATCGTGGGTCAGCTGGGGGCTGATCTTCCTGACCTATGCACAACCCAGGTTCCATCTCTTGTCTTTATGGCATGACAAATGAGACCATGGGACTGTTGTGAACTGGCTCTTAAGACTTTCTCCTGGAAGTGGCATAAGTCACTTATGTTCACTGGCCAAAGTATCACATGACCACACCTGACTCCAAGAGGCCAGGGCATGGCCTCCTACCACATGCCTGGAATGGAGAACCAGGCTACTTGGGGAGTAGCATGGTGACTACCACAGACATCTAAATTGGCCCTGTAAAGTCTGATATTCTTATCTCATTTTAGATTAGGATGGTTAGGGGACTTCCTGAAAGGACTCAGCCAGAGAAGAGGGTAGAGTGTGGTGCCAGCTCCCGGGGCTCCCAGGCTGCAGAGTTCTAGACCGTCCCAGTGTGTAGGCCACCCACAGACAGGCCCTCTCTCTTGTTCCTCCATTCCTGTCACTGCTTTTTATTTGTTCCAAGAAGGAGGTCCTCATTGCTCCTGTCAAGGGGCCAAAACTTCCCCCAGTGGAGGCGCAGTGATGCTTCACAACCCAGAAGGGACAAAAAAGCTTGGTGACATGATAAACCAGACCACGGCACAGCTCCATGCTCTAGCTGCGTGAGCTGGGCGAACACCTAACCCTCACTGTCCTACTTGTGTGAGGCGAACGTGATAACCACTGCACTGCGGAAACTCTTCACTTTCCTACTTGTAAAATGGGCCATCGTTCCTGCTCCCACTGCTAAAGGTTCTTGTGAGATAACATTAGACAAGGTAACAAGTGCGTGGTCAGTGGGGGAGTTGAGGTTTCTTTTCGTTGCCCGCTGATCAAGGTACTGTATGTATGCCCTCGGTGTCCTCGTATGCCATGTGGAGTTATAGTAACAGCGGCCATGCTCTTCCCTCCAGCCAGTTGTGTGAACTGCAGAAACGTAGTGTGAGTGTGCTTTACCAAGCAAAAAGCGCTTTAGAAAACGCAAATTTATAAAAAGTGCTCCTGATAAATGTAGACACATTGAACTTTTAGAACGTGCATCCTAATCAGCGAGGCTGCCGTTGGGACAGAGAGCGGGCTGCCTGGTCTTCTCCCCACTAGGACAGAGCAGGGCTGGGGGCAACCCCACACCCAGTGCAGGCCGGGGTGTTCCGCGCTTGCCCGGGAAAGTGCTTGTCCAGCCCTCCTTTTCAGGACAACCACCCTCCAGCAGCAGCTGTCCCCGATGACTGGGAGATGTGCAGGAAGGCACAGCGGGGGCCACCTGAGCAGGAGGGACGGCGATGGGGCAGGGTGAGCAGAACGGGGTAGGGAGGGTGGGTTTTAGGGTGGCAGCGCTTGGCCCTACTTAGCTCTTCCTAGAAGGGAACCTGTGGGGTGGTGGGGTCCCCAGCCCGTGTCCTGCGGCCACTCTGTGGGCCCCACAGTTGGCGAGGTGGTCTCTGTCACCTGAGGAAGTGCGTGGGCACATTCCCCCGGGGAGGGAGTGTGAGGCTGCCTGGCTGGGCCCTGCTCCAGGGCCCTACTGTGCTCCGGAGGGGATTTCTGTACACTGGCTGGGTGACCGCCTTTGGCTGGGACAGTGAAGGCTTGGGGGGCCTTCAAGAGAGTGCCCATGTTGCCCAAACCCCTCCGCTGTTACTGCCGTCTGGGCTGTGAGGTGGATGAAGGACCCCCTGGCGGGTTGGGCTGTGGCTGTGATGTGCGGAGCTGTCTGCAGAGAACGGGCACCCCAACGCCTAGCACCTCCCACGGAAGGCCAGCCTCAGGCCTTAGGGACCACGGGGCCCAGAAAAGCACCTCCAGCCAGAGCAAGCAGGTGGGCTGGGACCCTAAGGTAGGTGCGACGCCAGCGTAACGCACTCCCAGCTGCGTCGCACTGTTGCTGAGTGCAAGCCCTGCGCACAAGGCGGCCTGAGAGGGGGCAGGGCTGGAGCCCCCACGCTACAGGCGGGGACACCGGGCTCAGAGAGAGAGGCAGCCGCCCAGGCCACAGCAGCACAGCCCTGCATGTCACACTCTTAACGCCAGCCCCCTGGGCTCCCAAATCCAGGACCAGCTGGGTGGGCCCGCTGTGCTGACCAGAGTCCCAGGGACGTTAAGCTCGGTCTGAACTTCTCAGGAAGGGGATGTCTTTCCAACAACAACCTAGATCTCTGGAGGAAGATTCCAATCTCCATCCCCCGTCTGGGACCATTCCCTCCCCAGGATCCTGCGTCCCTCCTGCCTGACCTGTCCCAGTCTGCTGTGGGACCAGGTGCAGGTTAGTGGCATAATAGGAACCAACACTTGAAGTTCTGTCTTAATCTGGTTTGTTCATTCGTTCATTCATTCATTCATTCATTCACAAAGCTTTCAGAACACCTGCTGTGCTCTGGGTGCTGGGAATTTAATGGTGAACGGAACAGCTGTGGGCTCGGGGTGACAGTGCCGGGGCGGGGAAGCATTGAACAGCTCACAGCAGGAGCTGCGAGGCTGGGCAGGAGGGCGTGACGTGTGGCTCGGGCATCTGACCTGGCCCAGGTCGGGGCAGGGGCTCCTGGGCAGGAGGCTGAACAGCTGCTCGTGGGGGTATCTCGGGAAAGGAAGCACATCCCAGGGGACACCCTGGGAGCCCCCAGGGTGCAGGGAGCTGGGGCGGGGTCCACGGGAGCCACTGGAAGGAGGCCCTGCAGCAGAGAGAGGAGAGGACGAGTGGCCTGGCCAGGGCTGGAGGGCACGGCGCTGTGGCAGGCAGCAGGGGTCAGGGGGTGAGGCCCTGGTAGGACTGCAGTGAGGATAGGCTGTGTGGGACGGGTGCCAGGGCTGGAGCAGCCCCACCTCCTGGCCTGTCCTTGCCTCTGACGAGGATGGGAGCCCGTGGGCCAAGCAGGAATCAGCCTGCATCATGTGCTCTGTGTGTGTGTGAGTGTGTGTGTGTGAGTGTGTGTGTGTGTGTGTGTGTGAGTGTAGGGGGTGGGGTGGGTCATCCTTGAGAAGCCAGTCCCCGAGAGTGTCAGGAAGACCAGGGTGCTGCCCAGCTTGGCATCCATCCCTCTGTTCTTCAAGTGAGAGGGATAGGCTGGGCACGGTGGCTCACACCTGTAATCCTAGCACTCTCGGAGGCTGAGGTGGGAGGATCGCTTCGGGTTAGGAGTTTGAGGTTGCTGTGAACTAGGCTGATACCACGGCACTGTAGCCTGGGCAACAGAGCAAGACTCTGTCTCAAAAAAAAAAAAGAGAGAGAACGAGAGAGACAGAATCACATTGCTGACTGTTTAAAACTCCTTCTTGGTGCAATGCAGGGCTGCCTTAAGGCTGTGCTCCCTGAGGGAGCCTGTGGTGTGTGGTGTGCGTATGCCAAGGGTTGGTGGGGTCTAGACAAAACCCTCACTGGGCTGGGTGTTGTGGCTCATGCCTGTAATCACAACACTTTGGGAGACCAAGGCAGAAGAATTGCTTGAGGCCACTCAGCCTGGGCAATATAGCAAGACCCCATCTCAAAAAAATGTTAATAAAAAAAAAAGTAGGAACCCACAGCATCTTCCCTGCTGCGGCAGCCCCACGGCAGCTGCGTGGGTGAGAGCCTCGCTGCTCAGCCCTCTGTCATCCACAGGTGTGTCGTCCCCTCTCGCCCACAGAAGATGAGTCGGAGTCCGCAGAGAGGGCAGAGGCAGGATTTTCCGTTGAGGGAGGTGGGAGGCGTCTCTGAGGAGGTGTTCTGGGGAGGCTGGAACGATGATGAGGAGCAGCAGGAGCACACTGGGAAGGAGGACTGAGGGAGCTGCCCGTGCAGAGGTCCTGGGGCACGGACTGGCATGTCGATGTGGGCGCAGTGAGGGGAGGGAGTGAGGCAGGGGAGGCGGGCAGGGCGCAGACCCTGTGGGGCCCTCTGGGTGAGTAGTTGGTTTTACCCAAGCCTCAGGGGAAGCCAGCAGAGGGTCGAAGCAGAGCAGTGACTCCTACCCTACCCTATCCTATCCTGTGCTGTTTCTTCCCCGTTTAAAAAGATCTCTCTGGCTGCTCTGTGGAAACTGGGTGGGGTAGGGAGGGCGACAGGATGTGCTGTGGTGGGCTGTCCTCCAGGTGGGAGAGGGCCGGCCAGGTGAGTGCAGGGTCCTGGGGTTGCTGTGCCGGGTGGGCCCTCTCAGAGGACAGGCCTTCTGTGGCCTCGGCACACTCGGGCGGTCATCCGCGGCGGGTCCCAGCTGGGCTGGTGACCCCTCTCCCCAGGTCCAGAGTCAAAGGCGAGAAGAAGGTGGAGACTCCATGGCTGTGGCCGCATCCTGGTGCCGCACTGTGGCTGCTGTCGCCGCCTCTGCTTTTGGCATGTTCATTGATTGCTCACCATAACCCCACATTCAGGTAAAGCAGGTAAAGTTAAAGGACTAACAGAATTTTCTAGAGACCCAGCTAGCAAGTGGCCAAGCAGGGGTTGGGATGCACAGATGGGTACACGCCTGCCTCACACCCTTCCTGCCCTGAATGTCCCTACGAGGCGTGCAGTCCCCGATGCCTCTCCTCCGGGCACCAAGGTGCAGGGACACGAGCACGCACACCAGCCTCGTCCGGCCCTCCTGTGCGCACGCGCGTGCCTGACCCGGCACCTCGCAGGCTCTGCTTTCCAGTGCACAGCCCCACCTCGGCCACGGCCCGGGCCACAGGGATTTGCCAGGAAGCCAGCGTGCTCGTCCCAGAAGTCTGCACCTTTCTCTGTCCCCCAGTGCGCGGCTGGGCTGCGCAGGGAGTGAAGATTTGCAGTGCAGAGGTAAAGAGAGGTTTTTCCTAATTCGAGCCATGTCCAAGCCCTTGTCTGCAGATGCAGCCCCATGGCGGCCACATTTTTCACAGTTGGTGCCTTGCCAAGAAAAAGAGACGCCTCTGCCGGCAGCCGAGGGGGAGGAGAATCCCCGGGAAGCCGGCTCCTGCAGGCCTCCTGCAGGGCTCCCGCCAGAGCCGCGTTGGAAGGGCGGGGCTGGCTTCCTGCCCGGGGTGGGCACGGCCCCTCTTCACGCGCCGGCTCTCCAGGCCCTGGCCCAGCTGGGGAGATGTGCTCCTTCAGGCTGTCTACGCCTTCTTCCTCCTTTTCTTTCTTTCTTAAAATAATTATTTTGGTTTTGTGAACAGGCAAACTATTCACATGGCTCAAATGAAAGCTGCCAAAGGCTCCCAGAGAAGGTCCTTTTGCCATGCCCCGCCATCGGCCTTCCTCCGGATGGCGGCCAGTATCACACGTGTCTTGCATGTCCTTCCAGAGATATTTGCTGCACATTCAAGCAATATGTGCATAAATTCCTTCTCCACCTTTTCAGAAGAGGCAGCACGCGGTACATGCTGTTCTCCCTGGTGCTTTTTTCCACTCAGCAGTGTGACGCTGGAGACTGCGCTGTGTCCGCATGTAAGCAGATTGCTTATTAATTTCCGGAGTGTAGTTCACGGTGTGGACGAGCCATCATTTATCTCACCGGCGATGCATCCAGTTGCTCCAAACCCCTGTGGGCAGCACCCACCGTGTGCCTGGCTCATGCCTGGGCCTAGGAGGAGGTTGCTGGTCATGACGTTTCGTGGGAAGAACAGGGATCGTTCTGACGACGCTGTGCGAAAGACCCCGCGGTGGTGCGGGGGCGTCTGGCCCGACACAGATGAGACGGGAACCGCTGCTGGGTCAGGTTGGGGGACTGTTTCTCTCCCACTCTCTTAAGAGCAACTATCGCACTTATGCTCAAGGAGTGTTTTTATAGAACATTTATAGTTTTAACAAATTACATTTAAACATAGGCCCGTGTGTAAGGCCTTCCCTCATGACCTGCCTGCCCTGTGGGACGGGGACTGTCCCTGCCGCGCCCCTCCACTCTGGGGCCTGCGTGGTGTGCAGAGTTCAGGGGAGCATCGTGGCTGTCTGCACAGCCACTCCGTGATGTGTCCCCTACCACGCCACGTTCAGATTATTAATCCCACAGTCCATCCCTCTCTATCAAAGTCACCAGGGCCTGTGGGGACCATTGCCTGCCTTCTGTCCCCCTTGGGAAAACCAGCCATCCTGTAGCTCAGTTCTAGGGCTCTCTCTGTTTTCCAAAGCAGGGGAAAGGGAGGAATCCAAGATTTAATGAGCATCTACTGTGTGCGGAGTGAAGGGAAAATCAGGGCTGAGTTACAGGGTGAGGCCACTGGTAGACTGGTGCTCAGAGATCATGTCAGAGAGCCTGACACGATCATGAACGTGGACAGCAAACTTAAGAACAAATTTCTTGGTGGCCAAAGCAGATCAGCTCAAAACAGGCCAGTGAAAACATGCACTGCTGATTTATGACAAAGCTGGCTGAGCAATAGGAAGGAAGGGCTTTTTCATAAACGGTGCAGGGATTACCGAGTATCTAAATAGAACAAAATCAAACCAAACGAAAACCTTGACCCCTGCCTCACACCATTCACAAAAAATCGACTCCAGGAGGTTTTAGATTTATATGAGCAAGACAAAACAACATAGCTTTAGAAGATGATACAAGAGTATCAGTGGGGGTTCAGCCAGAGAAGCAGAGGCAGTCAGTGATCGTGTGTGCACGTGCGTGTGTGTCTGTGTTTGTGTGTGTGTGTGTGTACGTATGGACTTGTCACTTGGAGCTGTCTCACACAGTTACGGGTGGGCTGAGCAAGTCAGGGGATGTTTGGAGTGTGGCTCAGGGGGTGCCTAAGCCCTTTTTAAAAGGCCTGCAACTAAGTGAGTCAGGCCCATGCAGGATAATCTCTTTTTGTATTATCTTAAAGTCAACTGACTTGGGACTTTAATCACATGGTGAAATCCTCTTGCAGCGGCACGAGGGCCAGGGCTTGAGCATCTGGGGAAGGTGTG
>CAUYSK010035111.1:0-22830 GCA_963575035.1 Avahi laniger | reverse complement strand
AGCCTGAGCAAGAGCAAGACCCCGTCTCTACTAAAAAAAAATAGAAAGAAATTAGCTGGACAACTAAAAATATATAGAAAAAATTAGCCGGACATGGTGGTGCATGCCTGTAGTCCCAGCTACTTGGGAGGCTGAGGTAGGAGGATCGCCTGAGCCCAGGAGTTTGAGGTTGCTGTGAGCTAGGCTAACTCCACGGCACTCACTCTAGCCAGGGCAACAGAGTGAGACTCTGTCTCAAAAAAAAAAAAAAAGGTAAAATAATAAAGCATTATTTCAGTAATTCTAATGCTGGAATTGGGTATTATAAAAGCTGAAAAACCTTTCTGAACAAGGAATGAAAATTAAAAAAAAAAAAAGGCCAAAAACTTGTGAATGAATAAAAAGAAAAAATCAATTGTTCTAGTTATATAATAATACTAGCAATTGTAAGTTTCCTATGTTCATGTTGTTAAAAAAATTTAAGAATAAAATGTATTAGTAAAATCTACATCATGCTAATAAAAAGTGCTTATTATCAGTTTGCATTTCAAATATACCAATTACAACTTTCATATTTGCTGCTTTTATGGGCGATGACTTCTCTCCTACTATAGAGCTGTTTCTCAGTGGCAACTACAAACAAAGGGCATAATAAAAATTAACAACTATTTAAAGGGAAAATCATTTCTGGATGTGTTAATTTGTTTCTTTCAAAAAGAAATTACATTTAAATGAAATCAGGGTGCAGTTCTTAAAATAGCTGGGAACAGTCCATTGAAATGGTACACTTCAGCATATGCATGTTTAGAAAATAAATTTATATTTCTGTCCATTCTTATTGTTATTGAGAACTTAATATATAAGTTGTTTTTGATTTACAAGAAAATATTTATCACATAGGTTGTTGAACAGTGGCAGCACCTAGAACATAAATCCTCTATCAATGCAGGAACAGGTATAAAAATGATGTTGAGGCAGGCCCATGCTTCCTGCAGTGCTTCTTAATTCTGTTAAGAATGATTCTTCTGAAAGAAGGAAGGAAAGAGGTAGATGGATCGGTAGGCTAACTCCATCCTAATCTCTTTGAGTCTGCTAACAGTGTTGCTGCACTGCTGTGGCATTTTTTCCTGTTGTCATGGACACTTATCCGTTGAGAACATGCAGCCGCCTGCTGACTGTCCATCCTTGCAGGTTGCCTGGTGAGACTTGAGTCTGATTTCAGGCTTTGATTAAAGTAGAAAATATTCAGTAGAAACCCATTCCTTTTTTTTTCCATATAAAATTCAGTGTGTGATCCCAATGAGAAATTAAGTGAATTCTGATTTTTTTTCTAAAAATGTAAAACAATTTATGTAGCCCTTGTGCCTATGTATACCTTATTTTAAACTAAAATGAACAAGTTTTCACTGCAGAAAACCATTTCTACCAACATGGATTGAAAGAGATTATTTCAAGAATGTAGCAAATGATTTCATTATTTTGTAAATTTATAATCCTCCGGTGCTGTTCCTAAGGAAAATATATTTTTATTCATAAAGATATTAACTCATGACTCAATTTTTTACCCTCAACTTGTGCTCATCGTGAACTCTTCTCCCAGTAAACTGAAAGACAATGTAGCATTTTAGAAAAAGCATATGAGGTTTTGGAACCACATAACAATGTTCAAATATCAGTTCTGCCGCTATGTGATTTGGGGCCTCGTACTTTCCTTGTGACTCAGTTTTACCGGGTTACTCAGGTGTAACATCTACTTTTTAGAGTTGTTCTTAGGATTAAATGAGATAGTGTGTGTTGTGTGCCTGGCATCAGTGGACCAGAGATCTTTCAATGTGAGAATAATGAACTAGATTCATTGGTATTTGTAGTGTTCTCACTACACTGTGAGTCTTTGGGAAGCGGGACTAGAGTTATCCATTCTGCGTTTAATATTGTCGCACTTAACAGGGCAACATTTGTAGGAGAGTTTGCAGAATTCTACATGGAATCTTGGCTGGGCTCTGTTGGTGCACCTTCTACTTTGTATCCTTTCCTCTGCTGTCTGCATCTGGTATCTTTCAAGTAGTTGCCACCTTCGCTATGTATGGATAATTTTGCTTCTGACACGTCTATTAATAGGAGGCAAACCTAAGAGTTATTGTGTTGAGTAGAGATTGTTGAAACACAGTTTTTATCAGGATGCTGACCAGAGAAAATTAACATTGTTCATCACAGAATTTTAGCTACTTGGGAGTGAGTTAATCACTTTGCTGATGTGGTAGAACTCACTCCACTGGCATACAGCTTTTGGAGTACTGCCATATCAGGAATTGTAATTGGCCTTCTGCTTATATGAAAGCAGTTTTGTAACGTTAAAAGTGCTACATAACTACAAGGCAGGGTACTATTACTGTCTTGATCAGACAGTAAATCTGCGATAGTTCTCTTTCCTAAAGAGAAGTGTCTCAGCTATAAAGCAAAGTGAGTGGTGAGGACCACAGCATGCCACACACTTGCTCGGATACTTAACTCAAAGGCCCTGTGCACAAAGGGCTGGTCAATATTCAATAAAAGTTGTTGGCTCTAACTAAACAAATAATTATTTATTCTTTGGTAGCACCATTTTAAGATATTATCATAATAAAAACAATTTGCAGATTTTATTTGTATTCAATTAGTCAAAAAGAAATGCTTCTGTTTTGGGCCTTGCTGGTCAGTTGTTGCCAATATAATGCATGCATTATCATTCGTATATAATTTAAAAGAAATTGACCATTTGTTGATCATCTTATACTCTCCTTTTCTTGAACCATAAATGTGGACTGACCTTTGCTTTCTCTGTGTGCATACTATCACTGTAAAATATCAAGATTTTTTTTCACAGCCATGCAGAACTCTAAATTGTGTGGAATTGTCTAACCCCACAACTTGTAAAATTGGAGAAAAATTATCCTTATAAATTAGTGGTGAGAAGAACCTGACTTCACCAAAAGCCACACGGGATAGGGATTATGAAATCCTGACTTGGCACTGGTAGAGCAGAAAATAGGTTATTATAATCAGCCATAAACTAAATGTGAGCTAGAAACCTATCATGATTTATAGTTCATTTGGTCCCTAATAATGGCAGTTTGTTCTGTTTGACAGTTGTGGGACCTAGGGGCTAGTTGCTTAATCTCCTTGAGCTTTGATTAATTCATTTATAAAATGGAAATATGAGTTGGTGCTTATTCAGGCTGGAGTTGTGTGGATCAAACGTGATCAAGTATGTGAAATCACTGAAATAGCAATACCAGTCTCCTCAGCCCAAGAGCAGACTGGAAGGAGAACAGGAAAACTGCAGCCACACAAAGAACAGTCACATGCCACCCTGCCCTGACCTCAGACATGGGATGTCCCAGGCATCCGGGGTCCCAGCCCTCCCCTCTACCGCAGGATCCACAGATATCAGAAGTGTGGACTCACACAAGAGGCCAGAGAGTACAGGGTATGTGCTTTCCAGAAAACAAGTTTCAATGGCTGTGGAAAGAGAAATGGAAGAACTTGCATGACATGGGGCCAAATGTAGTGGTCGGGCATGAAGCAAGGCACCAGGAGTCTAAAGGAAGATTCGTAGAGGGCACCGTCCTGTGCAGGATCCCAGAGATGGGACGTGGATCGCTCAGTTATCATTAATACATACAAAGATTTCTAAACTCACAAGAAATTACCAAGTCTTCATGGGAATTACAAAAGCTGGAAGGTATTTTGCATTCAGTAGATATTCAGATGTTGTGATGGCAGGGATTTGTACCAGCAGCTGTGCTCTTAATGGTGATTTATACATTTGAAAAAGATAGTAGCAAATTAGAATATGGTGCAGAGAAAAGACAAATGATTAAAGGCCCACAAGAAGAGAAACTAAATAAATTCAATAATAAGAAAAAACAAAATGAGTGTTGAGATCAGTACATTTTTTTTTATATCTTTTTGAAGAGATGCCTGCATATGAGATGGCTATCAGATGTTTTCTGTCAATATGACAATTAGACAAGGTAATCTAAGCAGGAAAATGTTAGATTAGACACGACTTTTTCCTGGGCGATCTCACCTCGTTTCTGGGACTTCAGCTACATAAAAACTGTGTGTGTTGGTCTTTGATCA
Source organism: Avahi laniger (assembly GCA_963575035.1). Taxonomy (NCBI): domain Eukaryota; kingdom Metazoa; phylum Chordata; class Mammalia; order Primates; family Indriidae; genus Avahi; species Avahi laniger. The sequence continues at coordinate 18,729 of CAUYSK010035111.1, read as the reverse complement.
GACTGCTGGAAGCTCCTGCAGAGTAAGGCCTGTGGGGTAGCTTGTGAATCCTCTGTACCTAGCTCAGTGGTAAACACTCAGAAGGTGCACAGTTTGTATATGCTTTTAATGCTAAATTAAGTCAGCAGTTATGAAAAGCAGTCTTTCATAAAACTGTGTCCTCCTTTATATGTAACCTATTTCTATTCCTCTTTTCACCAGTTAACTGGACTCAAACATTAGAATCCTTTTTAGACTCCTTCCTTCCTGCCATAGCTATTCCTGTCCCCACATCTGATTAGTTATCAATTCCTGTGGATTCTTCCTTCACCAGCTCTTCGTATATGTAACTTGAGATTCCTACTCCCATTGCTCTGGCTCAGATCCCTAGTTCATGGTAATTAACCTTCTCAGGGCTTTGCCAGTCTTTGAGTTTTCATTCATAATTTCAGCCTGTTGTTGAAGTTAGGTCACTTGTCCCAAAACGCTGCTTTCACTTCTTCTGCCCAGAAACCTTCAGCACTTCTCTCCCAAGTTCTTGCAAGTTCTCTACTGTTTGCCCAGACTCAGTCTGTGGATGTATCTTCTACTATATTCCTGTGTGATTTCTGTTTTTAAGCAATGGTTGGCTTTACCTTTCCTTGGACATGCCATTGTCTCCTTTCTTCTGCTCTGGATTTATTTCTGCTACTTACTGGAACTCTCTCTCTTCCTAATCTCATGTCTCAAAATCCTAAGGTTCAGCATTATCTCCATGCATTTCTGTAGACTTTCTCACTGCTTCCCGTAGTGTTCTTATGCTGTACAAACACCTTAACATATGGTGCGAACCAGAAAGTTGATTGTTGAAAGGGGGATGTTTAAAAACAAGACATCTGACAAGCCATTGTTAAAAGTAACTCTAGCTTCCTGCTGGCAGCCTATCTGAGTCCTCATAAGCTTTCATGGTGTGTTTAACATCTGTAAAAATCTAGGAGAGGCAGCACTCATAGAGACTCTTGCATCTACCCATTAGCAAAATTATTTTTAGGCATGGTTTGCACTTAGAGCATCTTTCATTTTACATGGAGTACATTTCTTTAATTATGAAATTTTGCATTTTAACACGTATTCTCAGATACTCTTGTTTTGACATTCAATCTTGGATGCATACCCACTTTAGGATATAAAATCAACAATTCCTTACCGATCTTAATTATCTTACACACACTTTCAGTGCTGCTGGGTACACAAAGCACATTTATTATTGACTTTTCACCCAAGTTGCTTTTTTAGAGAAAGCTCGAACAGCCATAGGTGTTTTTACCTAACAAATTGCTGAATAACTAGTGATGGATAGTTACTAGCTGAAAAAAACAGATAGAATATGCATCTAAGATAACCAAAAGGGAGCAATTTGTCCAAATAGAAACGCTGTTTTACCCCCTGAAAGTTTATTCTTATGTGGTGCTTTGTTTTGCAAACAGACAAAAGGACCAGCAGAGCTCAGGAATGTTTTGTGTTGCGCCCAAAGTTGGGGGCAAGAATTTGAAAGGGATCAGTGAATCAGATGTAATATGGGCTCTGTTTGAGCCACCCAATCTCTGTTTTGCTGACGGTCAGTATTCCAGTTATAAAAAGCTGCCTCGGCATTTCCGTCAGCTCAAAAGAACTTTATCCTCGCTTTCATTCTGACATACCTATTATGACTTTGTTCACTGAGCAGAAGGAATTATGGGAAATGGAAACTCCATGGCATGTTTTTATGAAGGAGCTATGTGTGTATCTTCACTGAGAAATTAAAGAACCAAGCAGAATTGTATGTTTTCCTTTCAGGTAGCAAAAATTACCTTATTCATTCCTCTCATAGTGATGTAGCTAACTTGGAAAACAAAGTACCATAAAATAAGACTTACGTACAAAGCATATTTTGTATTTTAAACAAGGAATTCCATGATTGTGTGAATTTCTGTTACTCTAAAATTAACCAAAAACATAATCACAAGAAACTCTGCAAATATATTCTATGAGGGTGGGATGGTGGTGGTTTTAAAAAATGGAATGTTGGAAAAGCCATATTTCTCTCTTCCCTGTCTCTGAAACTGGAGGCTTAGAGAGTTGCATGTTTGTGTTCAAAATAAAGTACACATTTTCAAATGTAGCTAGTAATACTTAACAACAGATTATATTTGCCCCTTTCTTTATAGTAGACATTTCCCTGCAAACTGCAAGTAAATTAAAATTTTGCAAACCCAGTATACTTTTGTGGCAAATTTTATAATTTTTGTAATACCCATTAAATTATGTTATTACATGTTAATTTCAGTGTTTAAATTTCTTGGCCTGATTTCCCTAATCTCCACTAAATAGGTCTTCATCTTACTTCACATAATTGACTAGAGAAATTCTTAGATAAGATGATCACTTCCTTGATGGTAAAATACTTGCCCCATTCACTTTTATATTTCCAGCTCTCTCACAGTGCAAACCTTACAGTGAGACGCATGGAACAGAGCAGGAAGGGCTATGGGCTATGACAAGCAGCTTTATAAAAGGAAAAACATTAGTATCTATTTAAATTTTAGTTCAGAGATCTTTATTTTCATAAATCTAATTGATTATAACTGGAATTAACCTGCATTTAGCTGCCTCACAAATGTGTTTAAGATTAAGAAAGTATTAACATATTTCTGTCCTTTTCAGTATCTACTTTGAGCTTAATAAGTTTTCCTAAAAATAAAGTCAAACTTGAAAGCCCTTGATTATGAGTCATCTTTAAATGAGAAGGCTGTGTTAGCACGAAGTAACTTTGAAAGTCTGAAAAATGAAGGTTAACCTCATTAATTTTGTAAAAATTTGCCAAACATCAAGGGGTTTGAAACTGCCTAGGAAAACAATAAGATATTCTGCAAAGTTGCTTGTTTTAAAGTCTAAACTGTAGTTCATGAAAAGAATTATCAAAAGGTAGTGTGTGCATATAAAATAGGCTGTTGATGAATATGACTTTGAACCTGAGGGAAAGAATGCTACTCATTAGAAACTAAAACTTGCAGTGAAATGTCTATGTATGGCCGTTATGATAAAAAACTGAATATAGGATGATTCTTTTATGACAAATACTGTTTGTTTTATTGGAAACTTTAAAAAACAAAATGTGTCACATAAAAATTAAACGAGCACCTTTTCTGTCATAACTTAAACCTGAAACAGGGTCTTACTGGTTTTCTTGCCACGTATCTCCCAAGGATCTTTGTAGGTTTACAGTAGGTCTTTCCTGAAGAACATTTATCCTATCAAAATGGTAAACAAGAGAAATTATGGATTATGTGTTTAGTTGTCTAGAAAGCATAATTTTATTTTCCAGAGTTACAAAGGTTTTGTATTCCTTACTAAATAGTTCCAAAGAACTCCTTTAAAGATGTGTGTTCTAAAAAAGTTTTGAGTTTTACCTTTTCCAGTTGCCATTTAGAGGGGATGAGAGACAGAATTTGGAACTTGAAGTATGGATGGTATTGTTTGATCTTCAAGGATTTGTACTCATTTTAACACATTAGTGACGAAATGACTGAAATCTATTTCATGCAAAAAGGTGACTGATCTAGGGAAAGTTGTGTTTCACACAGAATAGCTTGAATTTCTTTCGCTATTTGTGATGACATGAATTTTAGCAAAAGAAAAGCACCTAGATTATAAATTACAATTCATCAGTGCCTGTGGAATTGTTTAACCTATTGAAAGGAAGAGTGACAATTGAATAATTAACATGATTTTTTATCTATTACTGTTGCTGCCCTTATCTATAATTTCCTGGAATGTAATATTTGGATTTTTAACTTTGCTTTGGGATTTATAGGTTTCTAAAAACCAGATAAAATGTATTTAAAACAATTTCTTCCTATGGGTTTCTCCTTTGCTTTTTGTCCCAGAAAAACCAGTGATTTTAATAATAACTACTCAACAAAAACAAAAAGAAACAAAACTTGAGTGCAACTTTTAGTGATGATATTCACTCAGGGGCTTGTTAAGATACTGAATTTTAGACTATGGTGTATGGATATTTTTAGTGCTTTAAAAGATATTAGCAGAGTACTCAGCCATCTAGTAAGACCCTCAGATGTTACAGTTGAAGAAATGAAGATCCAAAGCCCTTTAGAGATTATTCAGTATCAGTGGAACCACAACCAGAACTGTGTTCACTGGCTTGTAGTCCATTGCTTTTTATTTTTTTGCACCAAATAGGAGAGAAATGATAAAAATCTCATGAATGCAATTTCTTCCAATAAGTCCACTATATCAGACTAGTTGAGAGTATGGTTCAATTGAGTATAAAATGATAGTGGCTTATTGAAGATTTCTTGTAAAATACATGAAAGTAGAGTTGACTTTCACACAGAGTATTTTTTTTGGTATCTTTTAGCATTTATTAATAATTCATCTCATTAGATAGTGAGGTTACTTCTGTACTGTACTCCAAATTAAAGTACATATTTAGTGCCCCTGTTGTTTGGACTATAATTTATACAAAGCATGACTGTTACATAATGAATCTGATTTTTCTGTGTGACTTGAGGAATCAATCCTATTTCTGTATAATCACATCTTTCACATTTATTGTGTATTTTTGAATAATTCCTGTGTTTAAAAAGTGCCACTAATGGTCTTCCTCATATTAGGAGCTCAAACTCATGGAATCAGGAAAAGGGAAAATGCTAAGCCTTTTTACAGAAACTACACTGGCATTTAAATTTTAACACTTAATCCTACTGTCAAATATGTATGTTACACACACACACACACACACACACACACACGCACACAGCCCCTAAATTCAGTGAACCAATTCATGTGCATCAGTAATTAGATCTTTTGTTTGTGCCTGTGTTGACATTTCTTTTTTCAAGACTGATGGATTTCAGTGTACCTGGAGATTTCTTTTCTAAATAAGAGACTTTAGTCCATGCAAATCCCACCCCCACAAAGATAGTGTGCCCTAGAAACAATTTGCTAAACAAATCTGCCCTAGGAAACATCCTTCCCAAATACTCATTATTAACAAAGACATTGAGGGAGGAACAATTTTGCTGAGCCAGGCACTGCTCTTTCTGTGCATATTGAGACCTTTGTGAGTGCGCACTCTCTGCCTGGTTTCCATGCTCCTGTATGGGTTGAAGCTGCCGCCTCTTGCCTGTCCCCTCTTGGGATCACACTTGTCCTGTGCTCAGATCACAAGGTGCCCGCCATTTCCATCACATCTTCAGTGATTTCCTTCCTCACTTCAAACATAATTGTCAAGCACTTTGGTTTTGCTTATTTTGTTATATACTGTTTTCTTTGATTATTAAAGTCCTTTGCCCCTAAATTTAAACTCCTAGAGATCAAGGACCTTGTCAGACCCTTTTCTATATTCCCCTCAAATGGGACATTAGGAGTCACATGGTTAATTGTCCTTGAGTGTGGGCAGTTCAATAAGAAATGGAAATCTCCCTTGATCCTGAAATGTAGAGGGTGCTTCCCAGGATACCCCCAAGAATTTCAGGCATCACTGCCACCCACTACTTTTGGTGTGACCTGGTAACTTACATTCTGTGGCCTTCTATTTTCTTATTGTCAAGGTGAGAAACCACTGTATAAACAGGGAAAATGAGAGTACACGAAACTATTTGGATCAGTATAGGTGATATCCAAATGAAATATTATGGCACAAATATTCTGGACTCCTGACTTTGAAACAGTAGTAATGAGAGGAATATTTTATTTATTATTTATTTATTTATTTATTGTTTTGAGATAAGGTTCTCACTTTGTTGCCTAGACGTGAAGGCAGCGATATTATCATAGCTCATAACGATCTCAAACTCCTGGGTGCAGGTGATGCTCCTGCCTCAGCCTCCTGAGTAGCTAGGACCACAGGTGCTCACCACCACGCCCAGCTAATTTTTCTATTTTTTGTAGAGACGGGGGTCTCACTATGTTGCTCAGGTTGGTCTTGAACTCCTGACGTCAAGCCATCCTCCCATCTTGGCCTCCCTAAGTGCTGGGATTACAGGCATGAGCCACCATGCCCAGCCTTGATTACTAATTTTGTTCAGAGTATAGTGCTAGATGTTACACTTTTGTACTTACATAGATAAATTTATAGATATATAGAAAACACACAAGTCAATGTGTTATTATTCACAATGCTGTTGGATCTGAGGAAGTGGGTACAATCTCCATCTTCGTCCCTTGCCTCCTTATGTTATGAGTCACCCTACACATGTTTTCATTGAAACAGGGTTATAATTGACGGTTGAGATGCTGAACCTACAAGTTTCTTTATGCTTATTCTTACTAGTCTCCAGTATTGAGGAGACTCAATGAATGAACACTGGCTTAAAGCTGGACTGTTGTTGTTTGCCCTGTATATTACTGCGGAGAAGCTAGTTCCTTCTTCCTGCGAGTTATCAAATTCCAGTGTTGTTTGAGAGGCACTGTGGTGCACAGTCGTAGTTCAGACTCTGGGTGATCTGGGGCACCTCAGCCATGGTCAGTAGACCAACAACTAAATTGCAAACATCAAAACACTTTTATTTGCTGCCTATTTGTTTATCTCGTATTAAAGCACATAGTATACCACAGCCCTCCCCTATGCATTTTATGATTGGCGTCACTCATTCCTAATCATACCAGCTAATAAATAAAAAGAGGGACTCATATTCCTTTTATTCATTATCTGGTTTAACTGGAAATGTCAACTTTAATCATCCATTGAATAGTAGTGTGACTTAAAGAAGAAAAAAAGGATGGAAGCTGGAAAATTAAGGAAAGATAACTTTAACCATAAAATCTACAAATGATGAAAATGAGCCTAATGATTATTTTTAAACCTGGATTTAATCTCCTGCCTGGTTTTCCGCATTTCCTTACTTCCCGCCCTATTCCTTCCTCTCCCCTCTCCTCCGCCGTGTAGTATTTCAAATACACAGACAAGGACTTGAGGCAGGAATTACAAGAAAGCTGACATGGCTCTGCCGACCCAGTGAGTTCGGAGAAGAGGAGAGAAGAATTAGGTTACAGGCCCAGGGGATTTGTTAAGGATTTTGTTTTGTGTGTGATAGGAACCCTTTGAGCACGATCCAGGTTTTTTGTTTTTGAAAGGCCGCCGCAGACATTGTGAAGAGTGGGAAGGATGATCAGTGAGAGGTTCTCTGTGTGACTTCACCAGGTAAGGACTGACGATAGATAACACGGCAGATGTGGGCATGATGAGAATTGGTCACACTGGTGATGCATTTTGAAAGTGGAGCTGATAAGACAATGCAAATAGATTACATTTAGGATAAGACAGGAGTCAAGCTCGGCTCCTACACTTGTAGTCTGAGCATTTGGGTGGCGGGTGAAACTGTCTCCCGTGGAGTTGCTTGTGCTGGCGGAGGGTGAATGGAGTTGGCTTCGGTTTTGTTCGGTTTGAGTTGCCTGTGAGACACACAAGTGGAGGTGTAACGTAGGCAGTTGGATGTAGTCCAGATCTCGGGAATGGTCAAGGTTTAGACTTACATATTCAAGATTCATCTTGGTACGGGTGATTTTTACAACTGATCCAACTTACTTAGGGTAAGAATGTAGAGAAGTGAAGGTCATGGGCTAAACCCTAAGGCACTGAAGGGGATGCAGGAGTGGCCAGTGGGGTGCGGGAAACCAGGAGAGTATTCCATGGAATTACTTCCACGTGGAGTGTGTTAGGTTCTGATTGCTGATTTTGTTGGCTTTCCTTAGCATTAGATTTTCTGTAATAATCTGGGAATTTCAGGCTCATTGTGAATGAGATCTTTTCGTTGCAGTCTCTCATTCTGCCCTGGCACAATTCCAGCCTCAGGCGCAGTACCAGCCCCGTTCCTTGGAGTCAGGTGGCGTCCTAGCCGCTGTACCCAGCTCCCTGTCTCCCTCACGCCCTTTGCCCTGCAGAAGCCGAGCTTCCAGCTACCCCTGCTTGCTCCTTATCCACGTGCCAGTTTATGCTGGTTCCCTTCTGACCCACAGAGATATTTATCTTGCTTTTGAGCCTGGCTAGTTTTTTTTTTTCTTCTTAACTCTATATTTTATTATTGTTGCTGTGTATTTGGAACAAGGCGATACTTCAGAAACGTGGACCCACTGTGCCATGCCGTGTTATCCAGAAGTCTTCAAACCTCAAGTTATCTGTTCTTGGTTCTATATCCCTCCTTTTAAAAAATGTTATATTTTTAGACAAAAAAAATTCACATTTAGTAGATCTTTCAACATTCCATTTAAGTGTGTATTTTTTCTGTCATTATCTCAATTATTCACATCTGTTGTTTTCTTTCTCTTTTTATGCTGTGGATCTCAAATGTCTACCGTAGGTTAGTTTTCAAAAAAATAGCATTTTTAATATATTATTCTAAAACATTAATATCGCCGGGGCTTTCAGGCAAAAGGATATAATTCAGACTAGTCTGCTTATTGCATCCACTCATCAGGACAGGATAAGGATATTGTTTTAGCCTAACTCGATTCATTGTAGCTAATACATACAGATTGGGTAATGGTAAGTGGGAAGCAAATCACATGTGCACAGGATACTTGCCTCGACATCATCTTAGTTAATGTAATGAAAATCCTTTAATACATGTTCGTGTATTTACACGGGAAGAATTAAATGTGAAAAATCTTTATCTCTGGAATATCTAAGTATACCTTGACCCTTCACAAGTACCCCTAACAGCTGGACTAAGAGTGCTTAGTGGCATTCAGGGAGGGATGTGGGTGGGATTTATTCTCCTAGACACAATTCTAGAGTGCCCATGCACCGAAGATGTTTTCCGGATGAATCATGCGGTGTGGGGCCAGAGCGTACCTGAGATGGCCATCCTGTTACAGGGTACCGCAGTGAATCCCGTTCGCTTTGGTTATAATTAACGAGAATGGTGAAATAGAGATGCAATCATTTCTCCAAGAGGAAATGTCAGCCCATTAATGAGGCGAAAGCTATTATTGTCAGTTGAAGCAGCAGCTATTGAAATTGCTGAGTTGGTGTGTTCACAGAGGTAGATGTTCATCTGGGGCTTGACAAAGGGAGGGAATGTTTTTGAAGAGGATTTTGTTGTTGCTGTTTCTTTTTTTTTAAAACCAATGATGGCATTTTGATTCAACTATGTTTCTGGACACTAATAAAAATTTAGAAAGAGCTAACTTGTAGTTTCTAAACATAAACTGGCATTTTAAGACTATTACCCAACTTAGGCATTTATATATGTGTGTAAAATCAAATAATCTTTAAATGGCCTTTTATTGCTGTTATGTTAATAGATTAAAAGTGAAATCCGTTTCTTATTATGTGCCACAGATGATAACTTGCCCTTGTTTTGCTTGTGACTCTGTGTGTCAGACCAGAGTGACCTGAACTGGATCTGAGAAATACTATCCCTTTAGATTGTTGGTAAATTACTTTTCGCTGCTAGAGCAGCTTTCTAGGATTTGTGCAATAATTCTTCAAAAAGTTGGAAAATGGTGACCTAAGACAATCATAAAAGTTGGACTGTGAGGCCATGATTTTTTTCTGCGTTGTATGGTGATGTTTCCCAAATTATAATATATTAATGAATTTGTAGCAGAATGTATTCATTGCTTTAAATTCTATTGGCCACTTAAGAGAGTTTGTGTAATTATTTTGAATAACTTCATTTCCTTTGTGAAAGAAACAGTAACGTTGCTGAAATTTTTATGGAATTCTGCATTTATTAAATGCTTACTACACATCAAGTAGCTAATGTTCAGAAAATGTAGGCAGCCTTCAGAAATAATGGGGTTTTGTTATTGCTTTTATTAAATTTTTATAGTTTGCTTTCTGTGAATAATCCAACTTTGCTATTTACAGAATTCTTTCTAGCAGTCAGCTGATAAATCTTCTTGGTGGATTGGCAGTAAAAATTGGGAATTCAGTTTTTAAACTGAGTTATATATTGTTATCTTAAGTTTCCAAAAGCTGTTTTATGTGCATTGTTATTTCTTCATGTATGGTCATGATATTTTTCTCCTGAGGAATAAACACTTCTTAAATTGTTTTAAGTGTTTGAGATAAAGTCTTACCCTTTTGCTTGTTTTATAACTTTACTGTCACTGATGAGTTTGGATTTAATGGTTTAATAGCTTGATGGACTTTACTTTCAGTTAGTGGGATATCACATCATTGCAGTAGGGCTAATTTACTTAATGAACATTGTTTTATGTACCTCTTTCTTTTATTCAGGTTTCATAAACCATATTACTGTTTTGTTCCTTGGTCTACCTGTGTCTTTGTAAATTGGGAACTCTGAAGATACATTTGCTCTTACTGGTCTGTGTGACACATTTTGAGACCACGTTGTAGAAATTGATTGAGACACAGATTTAGTTTAGTTTTATTCAATTTTTCCTTTTATAGTGGTGTTTTTGAAAACTCTAGTTACCAGGAGTTTCTGTTTTTGGGTAAAATTTATGTTGAACCCTCTTTTTTTCTTTAAAAATTAACAAAACCCTCTTATAAAAATTAGGAATTAGGTTTTCTTCTTATTGACATAAGTAGCCTGAAATGTGGAGCTAACTAAATTGCATCGAATTTCAGAGACTCATAACCACACAATTGGGGAAAGGGAGCTTCTATACCACCTGTACTCTGAGAGAGTAATTTAATTAGAGGTAGTGATATTTCAGTGTAATTTGTTAATGGGTACATTCCATAAAACAGAAACTAATTCTGCCTGAGCACTGTTAATTTTACATACATTTTTGTTGTCAAAAGAAAGGGTTTTCATTGAATTTCATGGCATAGAGATGCCGGAGGAAGAATATCAATGAAGTGAAGAACAGCTTAAAAATTTTTGAGTTGTTAGAATACACACAAGGGAAAATGAATAACCTTACCGGTTTTCCAATAGTTTAATATATAAAATTGTATTCATAACATTATTGGACTATAGAAAATCTAAATTTTATATATTTGATGTCATAACCATTCTTCCATATCATCCCTACTGCTGTTTTGATTTTTTTCAATTTCCTATCAAAAGTATCATAGCACATTATTCTTTCTTTTATTTGTGGTAACTTGTGTACAGGTGTTAGTTAAGTATTACATGACTTTCCCAGGAAATGAAATGAAATAACAACTTTACTAATAGATTTCATAACATTTTGGGGAGCATTATAATAAAACTTTTCTTTCAGTGGAGAAATATCAAGACTTTTAGGAATAAAAAATAATTTTGTTTTATGAACTTAACCTATAATATGATTGATTCTGATTTATTTCATTTTTATAGACATTTCACTCTAATTTTACTGTCTTGAGAGTGCTGTATATCACTCACGTCGAGGCCTTATCAGACATGCCAGGCTGCGATGTGCTGCACTAACAGTTACCACCAGTTTTCTCTGCTTAACACAAAAACATTAATTTCTTATTCAGGCAAAAAGTCCATTGTGAGTGCAGATGCGTCCCAGGGAAGTTCTGCACAGGGGGCCCACTCAGCCTGTGGGCTTGATCTTGTATTGCCTCCATGGGACACGTTCTTTCATAATTGCCACTGCAGGGGAAGAGAGCACCAACTTTTAAATGCTTTTGCTGAGAAGTGTTACGTGCCTCTTCAGCCTCCTGATTTTGTTGGCCACCTGGTCATGCCTAATGTTAAGGAAGATGAGAAGTGTAATCTTGCTGAATGTCTAGGAAGGGCGGAAAACTGAAGATATTGGTGATCATTACTAATACCTCCTTAAGGCTGAATATTTCAGCAGTTTGGTAAAATATTAATAGATCAACATTTCCCAGCCAGAATGCCATGAATACAGGTATGCTACCGATACTTATTTTATCTTTTTTTTTTTAGTTCTTAAAAAACGCTCCCCACCTCGACTCCCATTTTCAAAAGACACTACCAAGATTTCTCAACTGATTCAGGCCACCACTGTGCTTTGGTCCAAATAGCCTCTCCCCTGTTGGCAGACTAGAAGGAGAGTTAGGTAGTTGAAAGTCAAAGCAGTGGGACAAGACTTCAGCTAGCACTTGAGTAGTCTCATTTTCTGAGCGAATTGGAGCCTTACTCGTATCATCTGACTTCTCACAGGAGGTAGAAGAGTCAGAAGAACATGAAATTACTTTATTGAAAATGCTCATGGCTCAAAGCAAAGCATGTCTGAAAACTAGACTAAGCCTACCAGCATGTGCCCTCTTCTCTGCGCTTTAAAGTTTCACACAAAAATCCAGGTTTCTAGCTTTTTAATAAGACTGCTGACTGGCCCCCAATATCTATTGGTCAGTGAGGTCTAGTGACATCAGAATCACTAGAACCCACACCCCCTCCCCAATGATTATAATAGCAGTTAGTATAATAATAAACCCCTCAAATTAGAAGTCATGTGCCTTTGGACTTTTTTATAGTGATAAAAATATGAAGAATTTTTTATAATAAGACATAAATATTTTTAGTTCACAAAAGTTAAAGTAATATTTGAGATGATAACATTTAAATTATTCTCTTCTAGCTATATTGAAATATGCACACACTGCATTATTTGCTATAGTCACCTTACTGCATAATAAAACACTAAAATTTATTCTTCCTGTCTAACTGATAAATATTTAAAGTGACAGATATGGTAATTACCCTGATTTGATCATTATGTCATGTACTCATGCATTGAAACATCACACAGTACTCCGTAAGTATGTATAATTATGTGTTAATTATAAATTTAAAAATTAAATTAAAAAATAAAATAATATTTGAATGCTCTTTTATGGCTCTCTGTAAAAACTTCCTGCAATTAGAAATTTATATTATTTTTATTATTTTCTATTATTTTTCTGAATAAGACATGTGTAGACCCATCGCCAGAGATGGGTCTACACAGCATCTCCCCAGATCATCTCCCTGACTCCGAACTTGCCCATGGAGTGAGCACCACAATTTCTCAACTTTCTCATCAAATCCCTCTGTTAATCTGATCACTGCTTTAGTATTAATGTGTCTATCCTAAGTGAATATTTTATGCAAATATTGATTTTATTATGCTTTCAATTTAATTTGCTTGTGTTATTTGCTCATATTTTTCACAAATTCTAAAATCAAAGATGTGTACATTTTATCTTTTAATGTTCTTGTCCAGTAACAGAAAATCATTAATTTTTTATCAGGTTCCTCGATTGTTTATTTCTTCTTCCCTCCCTTTTTCTTTTTTCTACCTTTTCTTTGCTTTCTTTCCTTTTCTTCTTCCTATTGGATTTTAAGGTTAATAATTAGTCAAAGCTCTTATTCTTGATGGAAATGAATAACTGATTTTATGTGTTTTAGAATTAAAATATTTATATCATTTTATATTTATATTACTTTTTAGAAATAAATTCATTTCAATTAAATTAGTTGGTTTCTCTGGACATAAAATTTACTGAATTACCAAAGAGGACTGTAAGTTCCAGAAATTGATTTTTTTCAAAACATTTTTTGATGATCCGGGAATATAAAAAATGATATTTTGTATACTTTTAAACTTTTAGTTACTAAATTAAAATTATTCAATTAGTTTAATTTTAATTACTGTATATTTAATTTTCAAGTTTTTCATGTGCTTTATTTTAAAGCATTTTAAAAATCTTTTAGATTTCATTTTACCAGATCTTTGCTTTCCTTAATGCAATGGATAGTTTGAGACTGAAAGCTGAAAAGACTTCATTTTCCCTGGAATCCACCACTAAATGATTAAGATACTTTGTCAATATAGTGATGCTCCTCTCAAGTTGGAATTCATGTGCCCTTATCATTATTCTCACACATGGGCTAAACATTTTATGTGCATATGAAAGTGATCAAGTAAAACTACCCGTGTGACAAATTTTCGTGGGCACTATAACCTGAAGCTGCCATCTTGGGCAGTAGTTTTGAATTCTCTTAAGCAGAAAATAAAAAAAGTTCTGTTATGAGATTAATTACAGCACTGTATGGTCAAGTTTTAAAAGCCATTTGTTAATAAAGTTTCACATTTAATACTTTAAGCCAAAATGTCTCCTACATTTGTGGAATTTCTTATTTTACCAGCCAGTGTGTACATACATCATCAACAGTATACTGGGGCCCAGTGAAGAAGGAGAAAGAAAAGAGGCAGGTTTGCTTAATATTATCTGGACAGGCAGTGATGGCATGTCACACATCATAGTGATAGCACTAATTGAACAGATTATTACATCAAAAAAGTTATTATACCTCAATGACTTTAAGGCATTAATAAGTCTGCTTATTAATAGCACTTATTAGAATCTTTGAAGATCATTATTCTGAAAAAAAATCAAAACAGTATTCTGTAATGTATGCAAGGAAGCAAAATTAATGCTTTAAAGTATTCATATTCATACATGAAGCTGTTGTGTGTCAATTTTAAATCTTATTTTAAACCATGACCCTTGGATATCTTTTTCTCCCGTCCAAATGGTTTCTGTTCACTCTTATTTTTTTAACTCGAACACCTTTTTGAAAGGCTATAAATTACATAAAAATAATTTATAAATTATGAATATATATTAGTAGTATAACTAAGATTCTATAACAGTTTTAAGTTTGTATAACTTCTGGCCCAAAGGGCTTGAAGGTATAAAGGCTATAAATGATATGAAGGTATAAACATCAAGAGTTTAATCCGAGATGAGTTTTACTCCCAAAGAAGCACTTATACCTAAAAGTTTATTCATAAATCTTAACTCTGCATGAGTTGATACAAAAATATGAATCTAAACAAATGGCAAAAGCTTTATACAAAGATAAGGAATTACTACTAATGCATGCCAAAGTATACAAGCTGTCCAAAAAACAGTGAAGTTTTACCTATTGTTTTGAAATATTTAATAGGTAAAAATTTGAAAATCATTTGCATTTCCATAAGGACTTTCAGCATTGCAATTGTAAGAAAAAGAAGGAACATGAAATTTAATAAATTTATCCCTCATTGATCATGCCAAGAAAGAACATTCTGGCATTTGAAGAAAAAATGATAAATGCTGTGCTACCCTTTCCTCCTACCAACTTTTGTGAATAAAATTATTATTGATGGTAATTATCAAGAATTTGATATTTCAATAATTAAACTTGTTACAAAAGAATTTCATGAGTGCAAGATCAAATTTATCATTACAGATTTTAAAAACATTTTAGTTGGAAGTTTTCTTTACATTAAGTAGTTAATATATTCCCTAATATTCTGTATTTCATTTTTTTATCATAAATATATGCTATAAAGAAAATGTAGACTTTTTTCACCAAGCTCTACATAGATATTCCCAAACTATCTCTAAATTTATCCTATTTTACATGTGGGAAAAGATTGTTAGTCCTTGGAATGGCTACTAAATTATTCTAGGAAAAAAATTGTTTCTCAAATTGATACTCAGAAAGGACCTAGGGCAGCGAAAAAAAATCTAAGATTTTTCAGATTTATGAGCAAACCTGCCACGTGATAACCATTCTTCATTGGAGTCTACGTATAAAAACACTGAGAAATACTATTGAGACAGCCCCTCCTTACCTTCCTCTATTATACGTCTTTATTAATGGATATCTAGTTCATTAATAAATATCATTGTATCCTTTGGAAGGGGAACTTCATTTAATACTGTGAAACTATTTCTATTTTCTCAATATGGCTTCAAAAATAGCAATTACTGTAAAAAAAAACAATACAAAGTCAAAGACATATTTAGGCATGACAACACTTTAGTGTTCTCTTATAAGTGTTTCTAAATATGGTATGATGTTTTACTTGAACAAATATAAAGCATATGTAAGTATTTGCACATTTTCATTCATACGCTTTTTGTAGTGCTATTAACCGCTAATACATTTAATATATAAGATCTGTGGTTTCCTGTTAATATTTTATGAGGTTATTATGGCTTTATGGTTAACATTAATTTGAGATATTGCTTTAAGAGTAAAAAAGTATTTTAAAATAATTATTTCCCTGGTGTTTAATTTTATATTAATCATGTTAACAAAGCTTTATGTGGGCTACAACACAGTAACTACATATTATGTATGGAAACTATGCAGTAGCTCTAATAATAAATTCTTGTTTAATATTACGATGTTTTTAGCCACAATCATTTAATGGTATGTAGATTTGTTTTAAATTTGATTAATCCAGTGGATCAAGCCTGTTCTTTCAGCTGTCTAAGGAAATGTGTTTTCTTTTCTCCAGTGTTATGGCAAAATTAATGTTTTAATGTAAGGAAGATTGTTCTGTCAAGAAACCATTTTAAGTCAAGTTCTTTGATTATTTTTAAAATAATAGAATTCCATATACACGTGTCTGATAAAATAGCATGACTTTCATACTTAGGTTAATTACGTAAAATTATTGATTCAATTATATTATCCAGCTCTGACAAATACCAGCTTGAGGCAATTCACTGGAAGTCATATTTAGGAGAGACTGAGAATATTGACAACTAGACAACTGTCCAGTTCCTTTCAGATATCTAACAATTAGCAGGTTCAGCCATCATCTGTAAGGAAACATGTTATTTTTAATCAATGAACTTTATTTTTTTAGACCAGTTCTATGTTTACAGAGAAATTGAGTGAAAATTAGTGTTTCGTATATCTCCCTCACATCTGTTTCCCCTATTATTAACGTCTTGCATTAGTATCGTGCATTTGTTACAGATGACAAACCATTAATGATGCATTATTATTAACTAAAATTGGACTTGAGTTAATAGAGTTCATTCTCTGTGTTGTATAGTTATGTGGATTTTGCCAAAAACATAATGCTATGTATTCACCATTATATAGTATCATATGGAATAGTTCCACTGCTAAGCATGTATTTTAATAAGATAAATTTGTCATCAGCTCTTCTTGAAAGCCCATATATTTAAAAAATGATAAAACTGCTTCATGTTTTGAAAATTAAAAGTTAAAAATATTTTTCACGTTCAGGCTCAGCTCACACCTGAAATCCTAGCACTTTAGGAGGATCGCTTGAGGCCAGGAGTTTGAGACCAGCTTGGGCAATAGCAAGAGCCCATCTCTACAAAAAAACAGAAAAATTAGCTGCACATGATGGCATGTGCCTGTAATCCCAGCTCCTTCGGAAGCTGAAATGCGAGGATTGCTTGAGCCCAGAAGTTTGAGGTTACAGCGATCTATGATGATGCCACTGCACTCCAGCCTTAGATGACAGAGTGAGACCCTGTCTCAAAAAAAAAAAATATATATATATATATACACACACACACACATACATATATATTGTTCATTATGTTACTCAGAGTTCTTTATCTACCATCCATAAGGAAGATATTTAATAAAAACAGATTGGTTCCAGTGAACTATATATTTCTTCTTACACAAGTCAAATGTCCATGATATTTGCTTTATTTTCATCTTTGAAGTTCAATTTTAAATCTAATTTTAATAATTAAACCATGTTCCTTTTATATCTTTTTCTCCCTTCCAAATGGTTACTGTCTATCCTCATTTTTATTTTTACCCTGAAAACTTTTTTAAGACTATAAACTGTAAATAAATATAATTTATAAATTATGAATATATATTAGTGGTATAACTAGCATTCTATAACATAGCAATTTTCCACTTCTTTCCCATTAATGTCTTTTCCTATTAATTTTTAAGTTTCTATTTAAAAAAATCTTGAGTAAGTTTTAGTGTTTGGTCATAGGGCAGAGGTGAATCTTGTTGTATTTGAGAAAATATTCCTAGCTGCATCTAAGTCATAAGTGAACAAGACAAGTGGCAGTAATAGTTGAGCAGTGGATCATAGGTGGAATTCACATTTATCCACCGAAACGAGTAAGCTTTTTAATTTGTGTGACTTGAAAATAAAACGTTGTTAACACCTATGCAGCCCATGACTGTAACCATGAGCCAGGCGGGCACTGTCCGTGAATTACTTCACAACCACAGGATGGAGTCAGGACTAATATTTCACTGAGAACTTTTTCAGTCGACAATTGACTTATTTTTATCTGAGGTATTGATCCAACTGGTTGAATGTACAAAGAGAATTATGTAATGCAACACATTTTGTTGAGCCTAAACAATACCAAAAAAATTTTGCTTATTTTAATATTCAAGCAAATGAAAATTAGCTTTTCTTTAAAAGCCCCAAAAATGTAATAATAGATATATTAAAACAATTCATACTGGTTATAGGTTAGGGGCTGTGGTGCTAGAAAAACTAATCAACTTTAAATGACTGACGTTTATACAATTTTCTCCAAAGTGTTTTCTCTAGTGTCAGACTCTGTGAGGTCAACCTCTTCTCATTCACAGGATATGCAGTGATCCCTTATAGAAAAAGGCTCATTTTTTTCTTCTTTGCAAATGCAGTTTTTTCAAAGGCCTCCTTCTTTCTCTCCCGAGCACTCCAACACCTGAATCCAAATAGGTAGTAACTGAGTGCCACATTAGCTAGCCGAACAGGCCCCCACAGTACCAGTCAGTGTGACTCCTTCCAGCCGAACAGGCCCCCACAGTACCAGTCAGTGTGACTCCTTCCAGCCGAACAGGCCCCCACAGTACCAGTCGGTGTGACTCCTTCCAGCCGAACAGGCCCCCACAGTACCAGTCGGTGTGACTCCTTCTAGCCGAACAGGCCCCCACAGTACCAGTCGGTGTGACTCCTTCCAGCCGAACAGGCCCCCACAGTACCAGTCGGTGTGACTCCTTCCAGCCGAACAGGCCACATCTGAAGAGCACACTTCTTAACAAACCACACTCCAAGCACGGG
>CAUYSK010035110.1:0-14989 GCA_963575035.1 Avahi laniger | reverse complement strand
TATTAAATTTATTCCTAAGTATTTCATAGTTTTTGCTAATATGGTATATGACATCTTTATTTCCATTATATTTTCAATTAGTCATGCTGGTGATTGCGAAATCAGTTTATTTTGTATATTTATTTTGTATCTGAACATGTTACTAAACTCTGTTAATAATTCTAATAAATTCTTAGTTGTTTCATTTGGATTTCCTACATGGCCAATCATGATATCTACAGACAATAAAAATGTTATCTTTTTCTCAAATATTCTACCTCTTCTTTCTTTCTAGTCTTGTTGCACTTAGAGTCTAAGACCTCTAAAAAATTTTGGAATAATCATAATGATAATAGGCTTCCTTATATTGTTCCTGAAAATGAGAATGCCTCTAATAGGTGTTTGCTTAGGTTTCTGATAGATACCTTTTAACAAAATAAGGAATTTTATTTCTGTAACTAGCTTTTAAGAATTTTTATTGGAATTTGCCCTTAGTTTTTGTTTTCTCCTGAATGTCTGATGATTGATTTGTAATTGTCAATTTAAGTTAATGGATAGTTGCATATTATAGGTACATTAAATAGGTTTCCTCCACAGTCCCCTTCATCTGTTTTTGCAACAGATGGTCTGCTCTTTCTTTCAAATGGAGCAGACCCCAGTATGCTGCTGGGCTGCTCGTCAGACAGTTTGCTTAAGTGTGCACAGGCCAGGGGCGGACAGGCAAACAGACACAAAATCACCGTCCCTTAGAGGTATGCGAGGACTCGCTAGGATAACAAACACGAATTGCCTAGCATGACACTGAGTTTAATACATATTTTCCCCACCTTACCCCAAGGCTCCAATATTTATCAGTGACTGCTTAACAAAACTCCTAAAGTTTCCGTGCAACAGCTAAATAGAAATAGCCTTCTCTTCTGCCCCACGCAGAAGCCTCCAGGATTATGCCAGCCCAGGTGTAAAAGTGTGTACCTTTCTTCTTAGACATCAAAGCCTACCTGATTTAACTTAATTGCTCCAGTTGTGTGTCCTTTTGGCTTCTGTACCCACCTGTCTCTCTAGCAGTCGTTCCTTTTTCACAGAAGAACAAAAAAAGAAACAAAAGTAGACATGCTTGCTCAGTGTATGTTCTGTGCCGACCTCATTCTAATTGGAAAATGGTCACTCTGGGTGTATAAATGTGCAGTGATGTGCTGACCCCTCCCCCTAAGACGGCATCTAGTGCTCTGGGTGGTATTTCTCTGCTTTTGCTCCCATCTAGTCTCCAGTTCTTGGCTTTGTCTTCCGTTGACATTGGCCTTTGCAGAGCTGCCATTTCCAGCTGGGACGCTCTAGGACAAGTTCCTTAATCTTTCTGAGATTCAGTTTCCCCGTAGGTAAAATAGGAACACAAATATAATTTCATAAACCTATTAACTTTAAATGAGATCATGTAGGTAAAACACCTAGCAAATCATAACTGTTAGTTCCCTTATCTCTGTGGACCAGTGCTGCACACTGGAATCATGGGAGGCATGTCCGAAATATGCCGATGCCCAAGTCCCACTTGCAGATTTAATTGGTCTGGCGCACAGCCTGGGTATCAGGATTTTTTGAGCTCCTCAGGTGATTCCAATGTCCCTTCAGGGTACAAGACCACTTCCCTGTGTCAGTAAGTCTCAACTTGCAGTTATTTTGCACCCCTCCCCCATAGATTTGGCAGTGGCTGGAGGCATTTTTGTTCCAACTAGGACAGAGGAGGGAGAGGCAGGTGCTACTGGCATCTGGTGGGTAGAGGCCAGGAGGGCTGCTGGACATCCCTGTGCACAGGACAGCCCCACAACAAAGCCCAAAGCCGCAGGAGTGCTGAGAAAAGAAACCCTGGCCTGTGTGATCACTATGATCCCTTTTGGTGCAGAAGTTTTATGGGTCGCTTACTTCAGAGTGGTGTTTAAAAAATAATAATAATAAATATCCAAGGTGCTATTGAACTGACTTCGATCTCCCATTAAGTTTGCATTCAACAGCTCACTCCGAATGCCTAGCTTCCCATCTGAGCCCCTCTTTCCATTTACTTCCAGTATCTCACTCCATTTGCTGGCAGTGGGCCCTGGGAAGCAGCCCCAGCACCAGAAGTTCCAGCTTAAAACGCCTTTCTGCAACCTGCCAGCCTGGCATTTCGAGTCCTTTCTTGCTTTCTTCATGCATGGCAGAAGAATAAAAGACAGAAAAATGGAAAAGCAAAGAAAGTTAGTATTTACAGATTTTTCTTGGGATTCTCATAGGACTTTGATAATATCTCCAGTTTGACATTTACCATATTTCACTGTAGTTTGCCTGTGGCTGTGCACTCCTGCAAGATTGGCAGGCCAGGCTTGGGCGTTCCTTCTCTCGCCCTGAGCAGGACCCGGTGCCCAGTGGTGAGGACACGGACATAAGCCGCGCCGGCTCTCCGGAGGCTCACAAGTGCTGGGTGCGGCCTGTTTCAAGGGGCTGTGCTCTGACACCCTTAGCCCACCTTGATCATGAGACCTGGCTCACGGTGCTCACCGCCTCCTTCATTTCGTCCTCGCAGCACTCACTCAGACGGGACCGAGTGTCACCATCCGCATTTTATAGATGAGGGCACTGAGCCCACCGCGGTTGGGGGACCTGCCTGCGGTGAGCAATTTGTGAGTGGCGGAGTCAGGACTTACACCCGGGCACAGGCCTCGCTCATGACCTACGTTCCGTGCCCATTTGTAAGAAAATGTGCTGAGTAGGGGGTGAGGATGTGTTTCCTCCCTCCCCCACCACCAGAGGAAAAACACGTTCCACTTAATTCTTTGCAGTCGTCTTGCCCCCTCCGCCGTGCTCCATCCCTACCTCCACTATTATTTCAAACTTGATTAAAATCGCGCGGCCCGTCCCCACTTTGCAACTCCTTGGGCTGAATTGCCATGCTCTGTCTCACCACTAGACTTTCCTCATCTCACCGCAGTAGACTTCTTCTGAAACTAGCTCTTAAAAAGCATAGAACAGGCCGGGCGCGGTGGCTCACACCTGTAATCCTAGCAAGGCAGGCAGATTGTTTGAGCTCAGGAGTTCAAAACCAGCCTGAGCAAGAGCCAGACCCTGTCTCTACTAAAATTGGAAAAAAATTAATAGGACAACTAAAAATATATAGAAAAAATTAGCCGGGCATGGTGGCGCATGCCTGTACTCCCAGCTACTCGGGAGGCTGAGACAGGAGGATCGCTTAAGCCCAGGAGTTTGAGGTTGCTGTGAGCTAAGTTGATGCCACAGCACTCACTCTCGCCCGGGCAACAGAGTGAGACTCTGTCTCAAAAAAAAGCATAGAACAATATGGAGAAATAAAACATCAAGGGTGTTTTTTTGTTGTTGTTGTGGTGATAAAATATATATAAACATAAAATGTAAAGTTTTAATGATTTTAAGTGTTTAATTCAGTAGCATTAAGTACATTCATAGTACTATGCAACCATCACCACTATCCATTTCCAGAACTTTTTATCATCCCAAAAGCTGCACCCAATAAGCAATAACTCCCCAAACTCCCCTCCTCCAAACCCTGGGAATCTCTATTCTACTTTTTGCTTCGTGAATTTACCTATTCTAGAAACCTCATGCAGGCGAAATCACACACTATTTGTCCTTTTGTGTCTGGTTTATTTCACTTAGCATAATGTTTTCAAGATTCATCCATGTCGTGGCGTGTATCAGAATCTCATTCCTTTTTTATGTATATACCACATTTATTTATCCATTCATCTGTTGACAGACACTTGGGCTGTTTCCGTCTTTTGGCTGTCGCGAGCAGTGCTGCTGTGAGCAATGATGTACAGCTATCTGTTTGAGTCACTGGCTTCAGTTTTTTCAGGTCTATCCCTAGGAGTGGAATGGCTGGGTCTTATGGTAATTCCATATTTAGCCTTTTAAGAAACTGCCAGCCGAATCGTTTTCCACAGCGGCTGCACTATTTTATCTTCCCACGAAGGTTCCAATTTCTCCACATCCTCGCCAACACCTCAAGCATGTTCTTGAGAGAGTATTTAAGCAGGTGATGTGACAGGCACCAGCGGTCTGCTTTCAGGCACCAGGACAAGATGCAGCGATGGGCTTTATGGCCCTCTGAGGGGACCTGCTGCAGGTCACGGCAGCCCCAGGACACAGTCGAACCACAAACAATCCAAAGTGATATCCCAACTCCAGGCTGAACGTTCCTCATCAATGCTGGCAGATGAGAAAGATGACCGTTGACTATTTGTTTTCATTTGGACTCAATTCTCGCCTTTTCTTCAGCACAAGCTTATGTGGTTCCTGTCCAAGACCAAAGCTACACAAAACAAAAATCCCTTGCCAAGGAGACTGTGCCCCTTGCTGTGAGTTGGAAAGATGCTGTTGTTTGTTTTAGTGCTCCTAGACTTAATTTTGCATTACGTACTTTCCACCTGGTGTCTGACAGCACACTTCCCTTTGATTTGGGAAAGCTCTGATGTCCTCACAGCTGTCTGCGAGGGCTTTCTTTTCACTTTCGCAGTTGCTTTGCCTTGAAAGCTTTCAGATGCACTAAACCAAACTGAAATCAACTCTGCTCCACCCTGGCAAGCTCATTGCATTGTTGTTTCGTGCTTGCTGCTTTGTGGTTAGCACTGAGGTACCTTGCAAATGTAAGACTGAGTTTGCCTGTTTGTACTTGGATCTGCCTTTCATTTTGTAGGGAATATTTAAGTAGCAGGGATGTTTTGGTTTTTGTTTTTTGGGCTTTTTCATTTTGTTTTGTTTTTGCTTTTAATTGTATTGTCTGTTTCAGAAATATGCAAAGCATCCACACCTGCTTTTCCACACCTAATGGGATGCTTTCTCAAATGCAGGAAACAGCTGCTGGGTGACCTGAGTTTTGGATTTTTATGGAAGTGATTTGACACCTCCAGCCTGGCAGGAAGCATAACATCTCCCAGCCCACTCTAGGCAGCATTGCCTCCAGACAGCATCTTCGGCAGGGCTGCTAATCGCTCCCAGGTGACCCACCTGGATTAGGGACTAGCTCAGAACCCATTATCTGTGTGTCTTGAGTGAATAATGCTGTCCTTAAATCCGTCTGTTCCCGAACCCACTTGGAAGTGCATTTAAGCCTTCCCTCTTTGAATCAAAGTCTTGCGTTGTACAACATGTTGAGCTACCACATTAGGGAATTAATACAAGATAAGGCCCAAGAAGAGCCATCTAAGGCTTAAACAACATTTAGTAAATATAGTTGACTTAACGGAAGAGAAGTGACACCTGAGAAAAACAATAACCTTGAGGCTTTCTTAGCCAGCAGCTGGGGGCAGCCCCCCCCCCACACCCCCGCTGCCTCTCCATGGCGTTGCTGTCATTGGGACCTCTCTTGCTTTCTCTGGGGAGTCGGAGCTTCAGGAACATGAGATCTGCCCTCTGAGGTTGCCTCTTCCTCACTCCCTTCCACAGGAGAAGTCGAGCACCCTTTCCCTTCATCCATGAAGCAGACCTCTGGGCAAGTCCTGCTCTTCCTCTAAACCTTGAATTCTTGCTGATAAAACTCCGAAGGGGTGGACTTTGAAGCTCAGCCTCCTTTCTCCTCATTGTGGGCTGCCTTTCTTAGCTCTTCCTTGGCTGTTTTAGCATCAACAGCTCTAAGAATAACTTTTGGCATCTCCTAATTCTACCCTATCCTTTCCCCAAGCCAGACACCATTCCTTGAATAGAAACCGTATACATTTCAGCCTGGGCAAGATCCACTCCTTCTGTTTGAATTCTGAGTTGATAGTCATGTTCCTTCTTGGAAAACATACTCCCACGTGGCCCTAACCTTTGACTTCCTCTGTGGCCTTACGGTCACACCCATATTTGTTATGCTTGGTGGCAAAATTTGTCTCCTTGTGCAGTATTCATTTTTCCCTTTATTATCTAGTATTTACATAATCTGAATCAGGAACTGATTAGCTTTCTTTGATTAAGGAAGGCATTGTTCTTTATCTGACTTGATATTCTCTAAAGCCAGTTTGGGGAAGAGCAACGCAACGTCTGGCTCTGTGGCCTACACTCGACTACTTGACCTCTCTGTATATTGTTTTCTTCTTTAGTAAGGTGAATCGGCAACAATATTTATGTCACAGGGCTGTAAGATAATACTGGCAAAGCACTTAGCACAGTGACTGACACAAAATACTTATTCAACAAGTATCGGATATTAGTACTGCAGTATTTTTATCGTTACCATTATCCAAACTAGTCCAAGACTATATGGTTATAAACCCATAATTTCTGTTTTGAGAATTTGTCTGGACAATAAATATCTTTCCAAAAGCTAAAGGCTATTTATTTTCTAACCATATCAAGCCAGTAGCGAATATCAACTTTTTTGGCACATGCCCTTATAACTGACAGTGAAACTAAGGTCAAGAGCTGTTTGGGCTGTGTCCACTGAATGTGGTGTCCCCAAATTCAGCTCATTGGCTTGAGGGAGTAGCAGAATGTTCATAGGTGCAACCAGAAATTAATCAGCACTTGTATGTAAGACCTGGGCAAGAATGAGGACTAGGCTATTAGATGTTCTACTTTTTTTTTTTTTTTAATTTTTTTTTTTGAGACAGAGTCTCACTCTGTTGCCCTGACTAGAGTGAGTGTCGTGGCGTCAGCGTAGCTCACAGCAACCTCAAACTCCTGGGCTCAAGCGATCCTCCTGCCTCAGCCTCCCAAGTAGCTGGGACTACAGGCATGTGCCACCATGCCCGGCTAATTTTTTCCTATATATTTTTAGTTGTCCAGATAATTGCTTTCAATTTTTTTTTTTTAGTAGAGACGGGATCTCGCTCTTGCTCAGGCTGGTCTCGAACTCCTGAGCTCAAATAATCCGCCCGCCTCGGCCTCCCAGAGTGCTAGGATTACAGGCGTGAGCCACCTCTCCCGGCCTCTACTTTTAATATGAACACTGACTTTCTATTCTGTGATGTGTTGGTCTATAAAATGTTCCTCAGAGACCCAGAGAACAATGAAATTTCTTCTGTAAGCATGTGAGTCATGGACATGAGCCCTCAGTATTGTTCAGCATGGGGACCCTCAGAGCCCCTGTGATACAGAACTCTCCTGACAGTGGTGGAGACAGGGTTCAATCCAATGTCTTTGTGGTCGTGCTTAATTCATTACAGCTAAATAAGTCAAACTGCTCATCACAGAACCTTATCCCCTCTTCTCAAAGCACAAGTGAAAAAGAGACACTTGTTTCAGCACCAAAAGCCTAACATCCAGGCAGAGCCACTGGCTGGCCTAGCACTTATTTTATTAGATAAGCATTTTATTGAAGTATTAAGTATGAATACACAGGAAAAGTCCTCGGCTCAGAATTGTACAGTACAGCTTGATGAATTTTCACAAAGTGAACACACACGTAACTAGTACCCGGATGAAGAAATAGAACTTCATCAGCATCCCAGAAGCCCCTTCCAGGGTCCGCTCCCAGCCACTAATCAATCACCCTTCCCCCGGCAAGAGGAACCGCTGTTCTGTTACACCCTGGATTACTTTTGCCTGTTTTTTAAAAACTTTCTATAAATGGAATAATATAGCACATACTATTTTGTATCTGGATTTTTTTGGGGAGGGTTCATGACTTTTAGCATTTACCTTGGGGTATAGTATAAAATGAGGAGGTAAATTTCTTCCTAATATTTAGCCAATTTTCCAATCCAATGTGTTGAGTGGTTCATTTATCTAACATTGGAATGTTTAGAGTGTGCTCAGTCATCATACTTATCCTAGGTCTGTTTCATGACTATTTGTTCTGTTCCAATTATCTGTCAAATAATTTTTGTACCATGCAGAGTATTTTGTCTATCGTAGCTATAAAATGTGTTTTAATATTTAACGTGGCAAGTCTTTCCTCTTTTGCTTCTCTCTAATAACATTTTTAGATAATCTAGCATGTTTCTATTCCAGATGAATTTTGAAACCATTCTGTCATATTCAAGACAAAAAAAAAATTCTATTGGTGTTTTCACATGATTGTGTAAAATTCACACAGTAAACATGTCCTGAGCCCTTAGTATGTGCCAGACTCTGTTCTAGGCCCTGGAGATACCATAGAGAACAGAGGCACACCTGGCCCTGAAGACACTGACATTCTAGTGGGGGAGATTGGAGACAAAAGACAATTTTAGATGGTGAGACGAGCAATAAAGAAAATAAAATAGGCCAGGCGCAGTGGCACACACCTGTAATCCCAGCCCTTTGGGAGGCTGAGGTGGAAGGATGGCTTGAGGCCAGGAGATCGAGACCAGCCTGAGCAACATGATAAGAGCCCATCTCTACATAAAATTGTAAGAATTAGCTACACCTGTAGTCCTAGCTACTTGGGAGGCAGAAGAGGGAGGATTGCTTGAGCCCAGGAGTTCAAGGTTGCAGTGGGCTGTGATGGCACCACTGCACACCAGCCTGGGCAACAGCAAGACCCTGTCTCCAATAATAATAATAAAAGAAAACACAAAAAAGGAAGAGGAGAATGCGTGACTAGCTGGAAGTGCAGGGTGCTATTTGAGTTAGGTTGTCAGTCTCTCAAAGGGAAGTAACCCTTGAATTTGAACCTGAATTCCAAGAGTACATTAGATCAATTTGGGAGGAGTAAACACCGTTAAAACATTCAGCCTAAGAATATAGCATTTATTTCCATTTACTCAAATAGTTTATATATGTCAGTAAAATTTTGATATTTCCCATATAGATTGTCTGAATTTCTTGTGAAGATTGGTCATAAGTATTTAATTATATTTTGTTGTGGTGTGATGATGATGATGGAGAATAGAATCTGTTCCTATTTGTTTTCAAAATTATTATTATCAGAAAAGTTATGGATTTCTTCTATTTACCTCTATCCGGACATTTTGTTGAACTTTTATAAGTTCTGAGTATTTTGAATTGATTCTCATGGTTTTCTAATAATATAA
Organism: Avahi laniger; assembly: GCA_963575035.1. Classification (NCBI taxonomy): domain Eukaryota; kingdom Metazoa; phylum Chordata; class Mammalia; order Primates; family Indriidae; genus Avahi; species Avahi laniger. The sequence continues at coordinate 6,071 of CAUYSK010035110.1, read as the reverse complement.
TCATATTATATAGAAATAATGATAACATTGCCTCCTCCTTTCCAATAGTCAAAACTCTAATTTCTTTCTATGATATATTTAACAAAACTTCTAAAACAATGGTCACTAAGTGACAGCAGACATCCTTAATCTATCTGTGATTTTAATGTGAGTGCCTCTAATTTTCACTATCAAGAAAGATAGATGTATACTCGCTCAATAAATATTTTAAATGAATGTATGATTTCATGTTTTTTAGCAGGCTAAGAATGTCTATTTATAATTTTGCAAATTTTTTCTACCAGGATGAGTTGTAAATGCCATCTATTTAAATAATTTTTCCCTAAAATTTTCTATATGAAATCATTCTTGCATTCTTATAATATACTCTGCTTGTCTTGCTCAGTAATTCATTTAATGTTCTGTTGAGTTCAGTCTGCTAATACCTTAACTTAGGATTTTTAAAATCTGTATTCCTAAGTGAAATTGGCCATTTTATGCTACCTCTCTGAGGCTTAGGTTAGGCTAGCTTTCCAATTTTTGTATGCTCTGGAAAGGCTTATATAATGATATGTTCCTTCAGATTTTTATGAAAACTCACCAATAAAAAAAATCTGGCACTAGAATCTTTTCAGAAAAAATTATTTTTGCTAACTTGTTAAAATTTGTTTATGGCTATTGGTCTATCATATTTTCTTATTTATCTTAAGTCTGTTTGGTAATTTTTTAAATATATATTTTTCATGGAGAGTTTCAAATGTACTAGTATAGAATTACATATATAATTCCCTTATAATTCCAACATTATCTATTCTCTTTTTTAGTTGTAATATTGTATACTTAGGCCTTATTGCTTTTTTCTTTATTAAATTTATTTTTTTAAAAAAAAAGTTTTTTGGAGATCAGCTCTTGGGTTCTAATATGTGTTTCTTTTTTGAATTCATAAACTTTTAAGATTTCCACCTTGGTTTCCCTTTTTCTAAAGAAGTGAGTATTTAAATCTCATAAATTCGATATGTGGCAGTTTCATTTGGCTATTTTCTCAGTGAGCGATTCTCAAATGTTTTCATCTCGGGACCCCTTTTCGCTCTTAAAAACTATTGAAGATCTCAGTGAGCTTTTGTTTTTATTAGTTATATTTATTGATATTTATAATATTCAAAATCTAAACAGAAATTTGAAAATCATTTATTAATTTGTTTTAAAATAACGAAAACTCATTATATAAAGTGTTACTGTACTAGTAACAGTTTTTTTAAAAGTAACTATTTCCCAAAGCAAAAAAGTTGTGAGAAGAGTAGCATCATTTTACAATTCTGCAAACACTGTATCTTTTAATGTCTGGCCTGATCACAGACAGCTGGATTCCGATATCGTCTTCTGCATTCAGTCTATTGTCATATGTCGTTTTGGCTGAAGTATATGAAGAAAATCTGGCTTCACGTAAATATGTAGCTGGAAAAATGGAGAAGTAGTTTAGTAGTCTTTTCAGATCATTGTGGCTCTTTTCCTTGGATGCTACACCAAACGAGGAAAGTGGTAGTATCTTAAAGGTTGGTTGCAATGTGGAGCCTGAAAGCGTGTCGGTAAGAGTGTCAAGCTCTCTATTCGTGAGAGAATGAAAGAGAAAAAGGCAAATAGCATCTCAGCGTTGTTATGAAAATAGGTTTGATTTCACAGACGCCCTGAAAGGTCTTAGGACTATACTTGGAGAAACGCTATTCTAAGCAAATGGATGTATAATTTTTAAGAACTTTTTATTTTCAAATAATGTTAGATTTACAGAAGAATTGCAAAGATCATACAGAGTTGTCATATACCCTTAGCCTAGCTTCCCTTAATAAGAACTTTTTAAACATTGTGGCAAAATATACACAACATAAAAATTACCATTTTAACCGTTTTAAATGTACAGTTCAGTGGCATTAAGTACACTCACATTGTCATGCTACTGTATCACCATCCACCTACAGAACTTTTTTCATCTTCCAGAACTGAAACTATACCCACTATGTGCAAATTTGATTTATTCTTTCCCCCAAACTATTTAAGGCATTTATTGATATGTACGTGTTTCAGTAATTATATTTGTACTGTTAATATCCAATTTTATTGCCTTGGAGAACGTGGTCTTATGATTCCAAGGGCTGAGATGAGCAAGATAAGTAGGAAAAATTTTCTCTTTCGGTCCAGGGACTGAATCAGAGCTGTGGGGTTTATACGTCACAAAAAAGATGACAGCTGTTCCCGCACACAGGAGCGCCTTTGTGTTCAGGTGGCCAGAGCACTGTTCCTTCATCATTTTATCAGTCCCTGTCTTTTATAAACCACGAAATCAGAACACATCGGGATGGGGAGAGTGAGAATACGTTCTACCCACAAACGCCACATTTTAAGCTCGGGTGATAAGAGAGAAGAAAGAATCCCTGGATGCGTGCTCGGGGGAAGGTGAAGGTGGCGGAGACGGTGGTGCCTTCTTGGCTTCAGTCTCTGCGGGAAGAGCAGCAGTAAGATGAGGTGAAGATTTCCAGCCGTGCTGCCCTAGACTTTTTCTAGAAAGGGCCAGATCGGAGACAATTTTAGGCTTTGCGGGGCCAGGTGGTCCCTGTCACAACTACTCAGCTCTCCCATTGTAATGCAAAAGCAGTGGCTGGTTTCCAATCAAACTTTATTTGCAAAAGCAGACAGCAGGCCGTGTTTGGCCCACGGGCTATAGTTCGCCAACCCCTGCCCTAAATGAATGCCTGGCACATCTGAAAACTGGTTACTGTTCACCAGCTGACCATCTTAATGGAGAATTCTGCCAGCACACAGACGAATGGTAATCAGGGCAATGGCCAGTCCCATACCTGCCCGTCAGCAGGTACGAAAGCTGGCTGTCACTCCTCATCCCAGCAGTCAGCTCTGAGCATGCAGCAGATGGTGGCCGTTAACCACTAGAGAATAAAAATGACACTACAGACTTCTCACTAGATGGTTACCTTCTTCAACGACTTGTTCTTTAGGACTCTTGAATCCACCTCTTACTGTTGTTATCTTTTGCTGTTTTAAGTTAGAATTTTATTTTGTAAATTATGATGATGTGCTTTAATTTTAAGAAGTTGAGAGATCTTTGCTGTTTGGATCAGGAAGCCATAACCGGGGCATCATTGCTCCCTCCTGATAGCGCTTTCTATTTTTAGGAAACAGACATACAGGAAAACGAACCACCACTTAAAGAGCCGAGCTCATGGGCTCAACTTAAAAACTAGCATCTCAGAAATTCATCTCTATCAACCAATAATCAGTCAAAAAATTTTGAGTGTAAATATCTGCAAATTACAAATGTAAATTATAGTCATATGCAAATGATAGCTATTTATTCATTCTTTCATTTACTCATTTATTCAACAGACATTTATTGAGAATCTATTATAAGCCAAGTCTGTTAGGCTGCAATTATGGTTTCCATTGTAAATGTTTGTTTTGTTCAGATGTGTTCATATATATATTCTATATAATAATTGCTTCTACCTTCACTTTTAATGAAAAAGCTCCTGGAACACAAATCTGTATTTTCTCCTTTATCCATAATTTTCCACAGTTCCCAGGTGGGTCCTCTGCATGCAATAAAACACTTAGCACATGATTTTGATTTACTAACTGGTGGGAAGCTTTCCAATCCAGTCTTCTGTTTTAAGCTCCATCCAGAATTCTTCTCTTAATTTCCTTGTAGTTCCCACAGGCTGCAAAGAACATTTTCCTTTTTGCCTTTAAGAGTTTGCATAGAATTAGTCATCACTGGGACCCAGACTTCACCCTGAAGATGAGTGCATTTCCATGCTCAAATGAATTAATCCTGAGGTAATATTCTGAATTGTGTCCTAATTTTTAAAGAAACTCCGTATTACATTTAATTCATAAAACTGGAAAGTAAAATGCGAATGTGTAAAAATGTTATTCCAGGTAATAAAATCTTTTCCCAACCTTGCATAATCAGTTCCAGCCCAGATGACAAGCTTATTAGCAGAAATAATGGAGGAAAAAAAGGAAATTAAAACCGTCATAATTAAAAATAACATTCTTCTATTAAATTACCTGTCTAATGACCTTAGTTCTTTTTGGAGAGGTTTTATTTTTTTATTTTTTGGTTGCATGTGTGTGTACGAGAGAGAGTGAGCAAGCTGCCCATAATTTTTTAAAATCAACGTTTGAGGGCAAAAGGTTAACATCTTGGAATAATCACCTCCTGCCAGTTATTTTTTTAATTTGTCAGTCATTCACTTACTTTGACATGGCCATTTCCAGTTGTGACAGATGTTCCAGAACGCGTGCATGTGGCTCTTCTTGAAAGCAAGGCCAGTTACTGCCTGCCCTCCACGTCGGCCCATGACGTAAGCACGTGGAAGTCTTTTATCCATCTTCGGAGTCAGGCAAGAGCCAGGGATCCTACACTCTGCAGCTCTCCCCGTAAGGACCCGCAGAGCTCTTCACTTTACTTCCTCCCCAATGAGATTCTGAGGGATAGTTTGTCTACACTGTGCTGAAGAAATAATAATAATCCTGTTGGAAATTTCTACAGAATGATTTTAGCACTCCAAATGTGTTTTATACCTTTGGTGCGCCTAAGCGGATGTGTACAGTCAGCTCAAGGATGGATTTTGGACCTGGCGTGGCTTTTCTGGTCTGCAAGCAAAACCACCACCTGGTTCCGCAGGGTGCTCGAGAGCTCTGGCTTCCAGAAGCAGCACCGTGAAGGGGCAGTGGGGAGAGCGACAGACTTGGAGCCTCAAGCCGGGCTTTGAAGTCTGTACCCCCCACTCAGCAGCTCTGTGATGCTGAGCACTGTTGTGTGACTTTGCGATTCCTTCTCCCCAGGTAGAAAGTGAGCAGGTAGAGAAGTGGGGAGGATTCGAGGAGATGATGTCATACAAAGCTGCCCCCACATGCAGAGCAAACTTGGTCTTCTCGCCTCCGCTATCAGTGCTCCCATAGTCAGTGAGCCAGACGGCCGCCAGGACGCTCCAGGCCCCACTCCCAACCAGAGAGGTGCGTGGGGTGGAAAAAGACCCACAGTGTCCTCCCAGCTCTGCCCTGGACGAGCTGTGTTACCTGGGGCAGGTCTCTCCGCCTCACCCCAGTTTCTTCATCCACGTGGTGGCACTAATGCCGTCACTCTCACTGAGACCATGGGGATTAAGAAGAGGGTGCATGTAAAAGAGCCAGCATCTCACCTGGACAGTGGAGGAGGTTCCTCAGGTGTATTTCCCTCCAGTTTGGGTTCTGAGTCCAGAATCCTTTCTAGAGGTCTCTGCTTGAATCACACTCTTCACCTCCCTTGAACATGAACAGAGCCATAGAACCAGCTTCCTCTTGAGGCAGACTCTTTTTTGTTTGTTTGTTTTGAGACAGAGTCTCACTCTGTTGCCCGGGCTAGAGTGCCGTGGCGTCAGCCTAGCTCACAGCAACCTCAAACTCCTGAGCTCAAGCGATCCTTCTGCCTCAGCCTCCCGAGTAGCTGGGACTACAGACATGCACCACCATGCCCAGCTAAATTTTTCTATATATTTTTAGTTGTCCAGCTAATTTCTTTCTATTTTTTTGATAGAGACGGGGTCTTGCTTTTGCTCAGGCTGGTCTCGAACTCCTGAGCTCAAGCAATCCTCCCACCTCTGCCTCCCAGAGCGCTAGGATTACAGGCATGAGCCACCGCGCCTGGCCGAAGCAGACTCTTAAACCCCAAACTGCTCTGATTCTTTATATTTAACCAAAGGTCCTTTATATTTAACCAAAATCTGCCAGCTCGAACTTCCCACAAGTGATATATAAAATGTGGTAAATGCTCCAAGCCTTTCCCCAATTAAGGTGTGTGTTTTTTTATAATCCCAGTGAGATCTGGTTCAATTAAGCATCAAAGTCAATCTTTGATGGAAAAATAAATCAAAATTTCAGTCAGAGTGATCTCTGCAGATGGACCGTCGTTGCCCTTGTCCCTGGTAGTGTAATGAGGTTTTGTGATGAACAAGTAATTGCATGTGTGTCTATGAGCGTCACATATTTTAAGACTGCCCGGTGGAACTGTCCTCTTTGGTGTTGCTGGCTCCTTCTTCGGG